>JAQFXN010003098.1:0-11468 GCA_034693365.1 Liacarus xylariae | reverse complement strand
TCTCTCTCTCTCTCTCTCTCTCCTTCTCCCCTCTTTTCTCATCCCTCTCTCAATTCGTTAATTACTAGAGCCCAGAGCCCCCCGGCAATAGACAACCAGAATATTGCGATTCTACTGATTTGTTTTTATTTCACCACTAATTGCATTGAAAATTAGTCAAACACTAATATTATAATTTGCTCACAAACTACCCAACTATTGACATTTAGTGTTCTTTGACTCTCACTCCCTCCCCTCTCCTCTCCTCGCCTCTCTTCTTCCCTTATTTTCTAATACATATCATTTGATTCTTAGAAAATAAAGTATTTTATTATTTTTATGTTAATAACAACTGAAACTCTTTTTTTTGTATTATCAAGAATTGAAAGTAGTATTGAATAATATATATCGCATTTCAAAATTTGTTTTATTTTCAATAAAAGTTATGAAGAAACAGAATTTTATGCGCCCATAGAAGTGGAAAAATAATTTTATGTTCAAAGGCTTTTAGTGAAAATCATATTTTATATCAAAGTCTAGAATATTAAAAAATGACAAATTTAAAATATCGAAAGTATAGTATACTTCGAAAGATGAAAACGATATTGAAAACTGTTTTAAAAATAGTTTTATTTGTAGATCAATAAAAAATATCACTACTTGAAGGCTTCGATGGATTTGTTACTCGCATTGAAACCTATATTGTAAATTATCATGCTATGAATCTTTGGACTAAAATTAAGCATGATCAAACTGTAGAATTTAACGATAAAATTTCAAAATAATTTTCAATTGAGAGAAAAAACATTTAACGCAAACCCTTGAAAATAAAAAGAAATACAAAAAAAATACAAAAACCTAATACAAAGTGTGATTGCATTCCATTAACAAAATTGAATACAAGATTTCATACAAACCCTGACAAATGTGTTTATCCAAATTGATTAATAAAAAGCCACAAATAAGACAGATTCGCATCAAAATCATTGCTAATATATAATCAAAAATCACTGCAAAATGGTTTGCATTTTAAAAGATTCAATGAATCTAAAGAAAACTTTTATTCATATATGAAAACTTGGAAAACTTTATTCACTTATAAATGCAATGAAACAAATATCCACTCCTTTTGAAAAATTACATAAGTTTTTTGTAATTAACTTTTGAAACATTGAATGAAAAGACAAACAAAAAAATAATTCGTAATTACGATATTCATTATGTTTTATATAATGTTTTGCTTAGAATTAAAGACTAATTCAAATAATCTGGAGTTAGTTTGTCTCGAGTCTGGCCGTTGTGTGACTTCTCTAGTCATTGACTGTCAGTCCTAACAGACTTCTCTCCTCTATTCTACGGAATAGTAGTGTATATGAGTTTAACATACGGTTACATTTTAATGTTTTTATTCTCTCTCCTCTTCTAATATAAGCAAAGCCCGGACTGGTGTTTGAGTGCGTTTTAGTGAACATCAAATACACTATAATAGTCTATAATATGTGGTTCTGTACTAAATCTTATATGTTATGAATTCATTATTTGTTTGCACTGACTTAAACTTAACTAAACTAAACCTCAACTTTAACTCTATATATCTTAAGAATACTGTTATTTTTCATTAAACAGACTCAGACTTAGTATTCGGCAAAAATTTATCTTAAGATTTACTTATTTAAAGATAGTTTATGTTTTAACAGTACATCTTTTTTGTATCTTTAGCTTAGACTACAATTTTTCAATTCCGATAACTCTCTTCTGTTATCTATGTATCAAAACATTCAGAATTAGCAAAAATATGCAAAGAATTTAAATTATTAGTTAAAAATTAGTTTTTCAAATAAACTGTAACTTAATTCGAATCCATGTAAACAAATTCCGATTATTTACTTCTTTTTATTTTATTTTTATAATAAATTTTTAATTTTTAGTTTAAATGTTATTAAAAGTGTTTATAAGTCTTTTTATAAACTAATTCTTTGATTTGAATTATTTTTTATAAAGTTTTCATTTTTTTGAACAATCAATATAATGTTTAAAATATGAAACATAAGTATTTGTTTGCTTAATATTTGCTTTTCATTTTGTTATAAAATAAATTGAATAGCAGCAACTTAAAAAGGGTAAATATCATGTTTTTGACAATTTAATTACTACCGTATATTGAATTTTTCTAATTGAAACTTTTAAGATTTTCAAAATGGAAATTCCAATGAATTCTGTGTTTTTGAAATCTAAAAATATATTTACTTGTTGTAAAAGAGGCGATCACTTGATTACTCAATTTATAACATTAATTAGTTAAATGTTTATTTCAATAGAGAGTTCATTGTTTGAAGAGATTTTAAACTCTCGAAACATCAAAAGATTGAATATTTTAAAAATGTAATTCACATAAAAGATAATAAATTAAGAATAATGTAGTAATTGAAGAGCAAATTAAGATCAGACCAATAAATTACTTCATCAGAGCAAAGAAAACAATGTTAGAAAATAAAAATCAAAGTAAAAATACTTAACTTATTCTGATATTACCCTAAATTCGGATGCATAAGCCGAGGTACGGAAAATAGCATAAATTCCAAAAGTAAAATATTTCAACAGATAAACCGGACCAATCGCATAAGCCGATCTTAAATTCGTAAATAACTATATTCTAAATATTGACTATTGTTGCTGTTGTAACTACAATTGATTATCTCTTAATCCTTTTACGCTCTTAGTGGTAGAAAATAAATTATATGAATAATTTTGGATAGGGGGTCCAGGGATATGGAAAGGAAGGAATCTCGTGCGGTGGACTTTTATTTTGGCGAAGCCAGGGAGGGTATTCCGGCCTGTGACGTCACAAATTTTGCCAGGGGGAAGGAGGTCCATGAGGTGGTATTTCACAATCATCAAATTCTTGCAGAATTTGATTAAAAACAGAATTTCGACTAATTTTGTAATATTTGAACAGAAATTGAAAGAATTTGGGCAAATTATGTTGAATTCTGTAAGAATTAAACAGAAAGAATTATGTTATTCTTATAACAATTTACACAGAAATCTACACAATATTCCAAAGTTTTGAAATAAACTAACAAGCTAATTGCGTCAAAAAAGGTTCCGAGCGACAAAGATTTGCGATTATTCGAATGACATCATCACAGACTTAATGAAACTTTGATTTTTAAATAAATCTTTTTCAACGTATAAGCCGATTGTTATAATTTTCAAAAAATGTCAATTTTTTCTTCAGATAATCTGCGGCTTATACACCTGAATTTAGGGTAATTATATTACAGTTTTCTTTTGATTATAGTATAAGGAATAACAGAAAATGGCGTGTTTGCAGTTGAGTAGAGTTGAGAGGAGAGATGAGGAGAGATGAGAGCAGCGTTGGTAGGGCCGATCGATGAGATCCCTACACGTTGCTAAGGCACAGCTGCCTCATAGCAGCGGAATCTCATCGATCGGCACACATAATATAAGCAAATGCTCTACATTTCTCCCCTCATTCCCAGTTCTGATCTTTGGTGCGTTTCCACGCTTTTTGTATTGAATTTTTATACTTTCGCTTGTATTGAGTAGTTTTTAATGCATTGCATCATTGAATGTATTTTCAAGTTCAAGTTCAGCGTTGATGCAATACTTATATAAATTGATGTCAAAAATAATATAATAAACGAATGTTCCTTTAAATTATATACCTTGTGTCAATAATTATTTGATTAGTATTTAATAAATAAGACGTCACAATTATACTGCATATTCTAATATTAATTATTTTAATAAAATTGATTTAATTAATTAATTAATAAATCTTTACGAATTGAGTCGACAGTGGGCAACCGGTTTAGGCATCTCTACGGTGAGTCGGGTCCAGAGGACAACGAAGTAGGAACGCCCGGAAGTCGAGACGTGTACACATAAAAGGGTAAAGTTATTTATTGATAATAATAACATTATATTCTAAAGCACATGTATTTTGATCTGCGCTGCAACAGTATGCTTAGCTGTCTATTGTTTTTTATTTAGCATAAATTGCCATTTGCTTGTATTCTGCAACCCTTATAGTCATAGCGTGCAATACTATTCATACGAGGAAAATTACAATATTAAATATTATTTTGAGACGACACATCCCTTGAGAGACGTTTTTACCCCTTTTAGCACAATACGTATTAAGCTTCCACTTGTAGGAGTGGGTTAATCTCATTAACTCTTTTAGCCCTAATACTTACCCTTACCATTACTTTTATTGTCAGGAATGCCCTAAATTATACAGTATTTGTCAGGTCTCCTATAATAAGTTCAGTAGTCATAACCCCATGAGTTTATAAACAGTGTGACTTTAGTATAGACTAAAGAACCCACTTGCAGTAGCGACACGTGTACTTAATTAAACATACTTTATATTGCTGATTGACGTTTATCTTAGTTATTAAGTCCAAAAACAGGTGCGAGATTCAGGATACATGTGTGGCTATTGCCATATGTGAGAACATCGAGCTGGCGGTGGTGTTCTCGACAAAAGGAGTATGACCTACAGTGGTCTACTGTGATTTCGCAGAACTCGAAAGCGGGTCTTAGACCTAAGGTGTACGTGACCTACAGACCAGAGTCTTAGGTCGGACACCAGTATTCAGGTGAGTCAATTGCTGCTAGCTGCAGGAGTCAAATAGCTTCCGGTGGGCATTTCTTGCCTATGACACACACAAACAACACAAAGCGCTGCGAATCGGCGGTAAATGTATGATTGGTTGGATATTAGCAATCGGTTAGGTCAGGTCTTAGGTTTGTTAGGTTTTGGTTAGTGTCCGGACATATGGTCCCGATAGCAGGTATTGTGCAGGGATTGGGTCACAGAACATAGGTGGCGACACAACGTCCCGTCAGACAGTTTTTAGTCGTTACAATATTTCAAGTTGAACATCGCCTGTATTTCATTTCTACTTTGTGTTAGAGAAGTGTCTAGCAGAAACATTATTAGGGAAGGCCCATTTATTGATTGGAATGGCTTTTGTGAGTAGAATTTCTAAATAGGCTGTCGTGAGACTTTGGAAAAGTAGTATAACTTTTGATCGAATCATTTTGCGCATACTGATTTTTTTGAAACACTCATGCGCTTATTTGTATAGTGGTGTTTCGCGCTTGTGTACATGGGTTAGATGCACTCAAATTGCACTACACAAGAATTATCTTAAAACATGACATTGAAAGAGACATTTATACAATATTATCAATAAATTATTGTGAATTAAGAAATTAATGATTTTCAGACAATTATTAAATTATAATTTAGTTATAAATAGAACGAAATTAATTAGAGTTAGTTTCAAATCAAATATAATTAGAAAAATGTCTGTCAATAGTAGTTATAAGTTATTAAAAGTTTTCAGCTATTCCTCTAATTTTGACGAAGCGATCAAAATAGTTAGTCAACCATTAGTTGATCCAAAGAATAATGAAATATTAATTAAAAACATTTATGTCGGCATCAATGCAACTGATCTGAACATAACTGCGGGCAGATATTTCGCCCACGAAGAACCCCCCTATCCTATTGGTCTTGAGGCAAGTGTTTAGACATAGTCTGTCAGAATTGTAATAAATTATCAAAAGTATTGATTATAATTTGTATAATATATTACTTAGTCTTTGGGACAAATTGTTAAAATTGGAAATGAAATTAAAAACTATAATATCGGACAATATATTGTCGTCAAAAGCTCTAAACTCGGAGCCTATTCTGAATATTTGGTAAAGTTTTTCAGTGCATTAGAAAATATTAATAATTAGGTTCTATTAAAATAATTTAAATCCAAAGTACGCGACACTAAGCGATGGATTGACATTAATTCCTGCGCCAAAACCTGAATATTTAGCTTTATTCGGCACAAGTGGTTTAACTGCTTCTATTGGTCTAATGGAAGGCTCGAAATTAGTAAAAGGAGAAAAAGTTTTAATCACAGCCGGCGCGGGTGGTGTCGGACATATCGCCGCGCAGTGGGCACTACTCAATGGTTGTCACGTAATCGCCACCACCTCTTCAGATAAGAAGAAACAATTTCTCAAACAATTAGGTTGTGATCGAGTAATCAATTATAAAGAAGAGAATTTGGATGAAGTCCTTCATAAAGAATATCCGGTAATTGAATCAAATTTTATTAGTCGTGAAATTCTTAAAAATTTATCATAATTTTAATTAAGAACGGAATCGATATTATATGGGAAACAATCGGAAGTCCAGTATTCGAACAACTATTCGAACATTTGGCCCGAAAGGGGAGACTTATTAACATTGGGGCCACTTCTGGCTATAAGACTGTGGGCTACGCACCCATTAATATACCCGACTTTATTGTTAAGGTATTTGTTTAATGATTTAATTCAATTAAATATATATTTACCAATACATTGATTGATAACAATTACCTGACCTACAGCTCCATTACGGCGCCCGAACTCTCATTGGATTTCTTGTGTCTGACTATAAGTCTAAATATGAAGAATACACTAAACAATTGGTCAAATATTTTGATGAAAATCAATTGAAAATCAAAGTTGATTTCGGAGAAGACATCGGCGAAGGTATTGAAGCCATCACTAAAGGCGTAAAGGTTTGCATTAAATCAATTAAAATGAGTTTCATTGGAGTAATTGATCTAATGATTGCTTTACCCCTCAGTATCTGCACAGCGGCTCCAATACCGGCAAAGTATTGGTCAAACTTTGATAACTATATTAAAGTTGTCTTAAACTACGAAAAACCCTCAGAAAAGTTCAAATTTTGTTTACCAAAACATATATAAAACTATTTTTTATTAAATTAAAAACTTTCTAATAATTAAATGTTTATTATATTGTAATAAATAAACTATTAATTAATAAAAACTAATAATAATTTAATAAAAATTGTATTCAAATATTGCGCTCTATTTCTCTATTTTATGCCTCAATTGACAAGAGATGACAAAAAGTGTTGAATAAAAATAAATGACTCAATAGTTGACTCAATTTTGTGGATGTTTTCAATGCGAGAATGTATTGCATTTTGAACAACACTTTTCACTCATATGTAAGCATTGGTTCACATATTTAGCGCAATATTTCTTCAAAACCACCGAAAGTTCAAACAAAACAATAGAAAATAAATTTCAAATATTTAACCATAAAATGGATCCCAAAATGGATACAACACTAGAGGAAGAAGTGGTGAGCGATGGAGGAGTGGAGGCAACAGGTATTGCATGGAATGGATGTGTTTGTGAGACAATAATTAATGTAATGTTTTGTTTGATTGGGTGACAGAATCGGAGGAATCACTACTCGTTCAGCAAATGCTGGAAGCGATGGTCGGCTCCAAGTCTTTGCCACGTCTGCAGACATCGATTGTCTATTTGACAAATATGTTGAACTCAAAGCAACACTTCTTCCAATTGAAAGACTTCTATCACTTCTTTTGTGTCGTAAGTGAGACCGCAATCGGTGAACAATATCTCCAATCAATTGTTCCACAACTGAAAGCTTTCTACGAAAAGACAATACAAGTGTGTTATGAGTGGAAGTGTTTGTCCGATCACTTCGAAAATGATTTTCGTTTATTTAATTGCATTCAAAAAATCCTGAAATCAATTATCGATCAAATGAATGTCAATTCAGTGGACAATAATGTCGTGAATCAATGCATTCCTCTTCTATTGACTTCAATGTTAGTAATCGTTTCAACAATTCATGGCCTCAAAGAAGTTGTTTTCATTTCGCGACCAATGATTGAAGAAATAGTACTCAAAAGAAAAGATAGGGCTTTGAGTATAAGTAGTAATGAGTGGAAACAACTCATCACTTATTCGACGAATTGTTTCAGTATTTGTAAACAAATCAATGAATCCGATCGAACCGATGGACACAATTTCCCCAAACTTGTCGTTCGTTTAGTGGACTTCTCGTTAGGAAAAGACCAGTTTCTCAGTCATATCAGCGCCAAATCTATTAAATGTCTGAGTCGTGAGAAGAATATACCTTTGGATCAGCTCTTCATTGAATATCAAAGTGAGATCAGTTCACATATTCTGCAATTACTTCAAATCGAATCGTTTGAGAATTTGGGAAATCTATTGCACAAAACTATGTCCTTATTTGGTGTCAATTGTCTGCCGCGCGAACTCCTCAGACATATTGTGCCGCACTTTGCACTCAAATGCGATGACAATTCAAAATTGTTTATCGAAGAAATCGCCAAAATTGATGACAAAAATTTGAATGAAGTCATCAAAATCTATTTGAATGATATAATACGTCAAATGTTTTATTCGACAATCAGTTCCGAAAAGAATTTTGTTGGCCTTAAGACACAAATCGAAAAGTTGTCGCGTTTTTGTAATTCGGACATTAAATACCGAATCAAAATAGTTTCATATGATTTGATTAATTCATTGCTTATGTTTTGGTCGAAAGACTTCGATTCGACTTTAAAAGCCATTACTTTCGTTCAATTCATTCGCAGCGATTCAGACAAAACAGATTTAAATTATTTTTACGACAAACAATCAGAACTAAGAAATACTCTAAAAGAATATTTTTTGGCATTTGTTCACAAATTTGATTCAGTAATGCAGGACTACTCGGTCTGCAATCGGGAAAAGATGAGCGCAACTGAAAGTTTTGTGCGAATAATTGATTTCATGGGAAACCAATGTATTAACACATTTAGAGTTAAAATATTTTCAACCATTAAATTAATTTTAAGCGAAAGGTTTTACCCAAACACTGGTTTAATTAAATTAAGTATTGAAGCGATGATGCGATTCATTAAAATGATTGACGATTCGTATCTGAGCTCTCAATTGTTGACAATATCTGCTCTTATGTTACCACTAATGCACTTATGGCCAAATGAGACATCGACTGTATTCAAACAATTAATAATCGAACACAAGTCGAAACCATTGTTTCAGTCGTCGTTCAAACACTTGTATTTCATTCCAGAGATCAAAGAACTGATTGAAGTGACAGAAGTTCTTAAGCCTTATATAACATATAGCGATGAAGAAGAAGACATTTGTGAGAATCTGACTCTTGTGGTCAATAATATTAATCACGAGAACAGTGGAGTTCAAGTGTTCTCATTGAGAGAACTCCGAAAACTGTTGACAAGACATCAGATGTTAATATATAGAAAGTGTAATAATATTAAAGAATTCATTTCCGATGATTTTGTTAACCAAATCGTTAAGCAATTAATGCTGTGTTTGAAGTCATCCAATAAAGATGTCCTCTTATTAGTGGCCGAATGTTTGGGTATTTTGGGTGCAATCGATCCGTTGAGAGTAGATTTGGATAAACCAATCATTTCTAAAGAAGAAAAGTGTGAAAAGTTTTTGAACGCAAACGACAAGGAATTCAAAATACTTTTAATTACACTCCTATACAGAGCCATAACCACTGCCACCAAAACTGACGATCAATACTCTGCTTCGTATGCGTTGCAGGAAATCATAAAACAGTTCACAAGCGTTGGCTTCAAATTAGATGAATTGCCACAAGAGTTGAGAGACTATTGCGCTGTTATGCAAAAGACTAAATACAATCGAACAAAACCTTTGTACTCTTCAGATGTGACGACTGCACCGATATTTGGTTCAACTCCTGATCTCACATATAAGGAATG
Organism: Liacarus xylariae; assembly: GCA_034693365.1. Lineage (NCBI taxonomy): Eukaryota > Metazoa > Arthropoda > Arachnida > Sarcoptiformes > Liacaridae > Liacarus > Liacarus xylariae. The sequence goes on along the minus strand of JAQFXN010003098.1, from coordinate 1,837 downwards.
GCTAAACAGATGGTTAACCACATTATTCCAGTCATTCATTTTCAATCGCGGAAATGCAACGAATGAAATGTCTTCACTACTCTCACAGCCCTCTCAGGCGTCTCAGCGCTCACAACAATTTGAAGAAGAGTTGGCCCAATGTTTGCTCAATTTTTCAATCAATAGTCAAGTATTAAACGTCTGTTTTTTAGCATTACTTCGCAATCAAAGTGTCGCACAATTCCTATTGCCTTATATTGTGATAACAGCTCTCAAAAACGCAAAATTAGACGAAAAACAATTGATTTTAACTGAAGTAAAGACTATTATAACTAAACTGACAACCGATGACTCAATATTTGAGGGCGAAATCGGACACTTGAGCTCACAAACAGTGTTTCACATTTACGACTACTTTAAGATTTGGCATAAAAATAGAATTTCATTACACAATAAGGTCTGTTCGACAGTAAGACATTTGAAAACCGCACAAATAAAAGACAAGGAATTTAAAGGAGTGAAGTATTTTCTCGATAACATCTCAGCTAAAGAGCTGTCAGTCCTGGCCTTCAAATGCAATGCTTTTTCGCGTTCATTACGTTATTTAGAAGATTACGTGAAAATAAATGGCAATATATTTCAGGAAGAAATCACTTCATTTCAGAAAATATTCATCCGTTTGGACGAACCCGACTCTGTCGAGGGCTGTAATTCCAAACGTATCCGAAATCCCAATATTAATGAACGCATTCTAACCCACGAAGCGATGAATCAAATTCAAGAGGCGTTAGTCTGTTGTGTCAAAGCTGTGGAATTGAATCCAAACGACTTTGAATGTCAAGAGAAGTATTTGAAGACATCAATGAATAGCTTTGATCAGTCGGAGTTGGTTTACACATACGGCACAGGACTTATGGTTAGACGACCCGATTGGAGACGAAAATTGGCCCCTTATGTGATCGAAGCTGTTTGGAAGTTAGGGGATTGGGAACAGTTGGACATACAGTTAGCACAACATCAGAACAATAGTTTGACGACATTTGGTTCCGGAATCGGAGACTTGTTTTGTTCGATAATTAAGAAAAAAGAAATGAATGAATTCGACGAAAAGATAACTCATTTGCGTCGCCTTCTTGTGGGACCCCTTTCGGCGGCGGCGATGGAAATAAGCGGTTATGTTAGGGGACATGAATATGTCGTTAATTTGCATACTCTTAATGACATTCAATTGATTTATGAGAAGGTTATCACAGAATTGGATGAAGAGATTTGTGCGATTGAGTCAATCGAAACCAAATTCACAAAAGTTATTGAAATCTGGAACCAAAGAAACGATTTGATCCGAAAGACTATCCAATGTCAGGAACCAATACTCAACGCACAGCGAGCTCTGTTGGCCATATTTGCAAATCAGGCCAAGTTCTTGGATTTTTCGAATCGGATTAAAAAAGAATTATTCAAATCATGGCTTTTGAGTACAAAAACTTCTCGTAAATCAGGGAATATTCAGCGCTCTTACAATTGTTTGCTTGAAATGAATAAAATGCGCGAATCATTGATTATACACTTTGGCGATTCTGACGGACACATGTCATCTGTCAGTCCTCTCACTCCTATCGAGACTACAGAAGCGATTATCGAAACGGCAAAAGTCAATTGGAATAAGAATAACACAAAAGGTTTAAATTATTATTTTTATATTTTTATTTGTTTTTTTCAATAACTTTTTATCTCTGCTTTCGAAGAAAAAGTACCATATTTTCCCGAATATAAGCCGCACCCGTGTATAAGCCGCATCTAATTATTTGCAGTTTAAAAATTTATCTTCTTGTATAAGCCGCACCCGTGTATAAGCCGC
>JAQFXN010003097.1:0-11472 GCA_034693365.1 Liacarus xylariae | reverse complement strand
ACAAATTATAATAATGTTTATTCACTTCTTGTATAGTTTGGTCTATAGGTCTGGTTTTCATTTAATTGAAATTTATTATTAATATGTATTTTGTTCTGTCATTCAAACAATATTTTTTCGGATAAATTATAATTAATTATTGTTTATAATTAATGATAATTTCGTTTTGTCCACTCAATCCATAAAATGTCAGATCAAATAAGTTTAATATCTTTATAAATAATAATTTTTCATTGCATTTAATATACAAACAATTTATATAATATTTCGTATTATATTATATAATAAAATGTTTTACACGAATCAATTCATGAGAATATCTGATACTAACGATTTGATAGGTTTTTACTCCCGATATTTCCCAACTCTAGAAATGACTGCTGCAGAACGGATACAACATTCCTATTGACAGATGTTGAAAATTCTATTCTTCTGAAATGTGGCCAAAGGTTAGTATATCCACATCAGGTGTAATCTTCAGTGTCTAAAATTCTGGAAAATACTCCCTAACGTTTTGGCATATTTTGTATTTTTAAATTACTCCCCTTTGCATTTCTCACTCCCACCTTAGGTTCTCGCTTTTGGACCTTGCACATCTCTGAATTTAATAAATGAATTACTGACTTATAATTCTATGAATTACTGTTCAATAAATATTTTTCGGTTTTTTCTATACTTTATTCATATACTTATTTCATCCCTCTCTTGATTCTGTCCCCAAACCCTCTGTCCCGACATGAGGTTCGAAAGCCAGAGTTGTCTGTATTTACATAAGTGGACAGAATTTCCAAATTAATGGATAGCTCTGTGCCATTGCGTTAAGTAATATCCGTAAAGATTGTCATAAAAGCTGATGATTTTTCCTTATCTTATGATTTATGTGAAAGTATAGCACAAATACGTGAATTTTGAAATCATATGAAACAAATTCCTTAAAACAACGATTGCTGTGAAGAGTCATACGGTTTCGCGAATTGGAAAACACTTCTGGAAAAGCCTTGAAGTTTGTAGGCCTTGGACTCTAAGCTATGATAAACTTAAATAACTTTAAGCATAAACTCATTCAAAAAGCATAGAAAAGCTCAAAATTAGTAAAAATAATTAAAATATTATTTTGAAAATCACTTTAATATATATTTTGATTGAATAACTAAAAGTCTATTCATATTTGGCATAATTTATAAATTGGCTGCAATTGTTTGGGGCATTGCCTGCAAGTGATGTCATTATGACGTATGGACTCAATGATCACTATTTGAAACATCAGGTGATCTCTGGGTTTGGTTTTGAGTCACTTTTTGAAACACAATATAAACAACAAAAACATTTTCTTTTAAACCAAATCGTAGTCTAAAACGAGTGAAACACAAATTCAGTTCATTTAACGGCAAAAACAAGTGTTTTCTTAAAACATTTTCATAGTTTTACTCAAAATAAGATAAAAATTAATTAAAAAGTTAATTATGTATTGAATGAAATGATTTGAATTGAATTAAATATAACGTAATCTGAAAACAGACTCCCATTTGTGTAACAATGCGTTCAATGAAATACTTGCCATCGGTTTCGACACTCAATTCAATCAAATATTTTCGACAATTAGTTAATAATTCGCTCCAAAAGTTCAATACAATTGATGTGAATCTCATTATTAATAAATACATTAATAACACAATCAATAAAACCGAAGACATCGTCACTAATAATGACAAAAATGGGCCGAAGAAAGCGATTTCGGATTCAATGACCAAAACTATTGACAATAAATCAATTGAAGAAAAATTGATTGAATTATCGAAAAGTAATAGTAATTTAAATAACAATCAATTGATTGAAGTCGAGAATCAATTGTTTGAAAGCGCTTTAAATGAATGGATTGAATCAAAGCATAACATCAGTGCCAATGAAAACCAAACCGAAGATAAGACAACAGTTGCCGATCGACACCAGAAGAACAAGTCCTCTATGATGGACAGCAATGTGTCGATGCCTTCAGTTATATCCAAATCAGGTGTCGAACAGCGAACCAAACAATTACTTCAATCGATGTCTCGTTTGGATTCTGTCGTCAATACTAAACGGCGTTTACAAGAGTTCAGTAAACTTTTGGTCTCATTTCCCGAATCCATTGGATATGCAGTCAATCAGAACGCTATACAAAAGGTGTTGCGTTTGAATCAATGGACAGATAATCGTTTGATTCGTTCGCATTCACATCAAGTGTTGGCTCTTTTGGGTTATTGTGAACCACCGAAAGGACAAGGCATTCGAATACTAAGCATCGATGGCGGAGGTATTGAATCAATTGATATAAAATAAGCCATAATTAGTGATAAATCCTTTGGTTTACTCTCATTAGACAAAAATATTTCACTAAATTCATACAAAAGATATTAAATTATTGACATTTTATTCAAATTGAGTTAAAATTACATTAAATTGTATTTAATGACTGAAATTTTATATTTGATTTAAGGCACGCGTGGAGTACTAGTCATTGAAATACTCCGAGAATTGGAACGACTGAGTGGTCAACCCATTCATCAGATGTTTGATCTGATATGTGGTGTCAGTACTGGTGCTATAATTGGAATGCTTTTGGGGGCTCTTCAGACACCAATAGACGAGTGCGAAGAATATTACCACAGATTCAGTTCGCATCTGTTTAAGAGTGACTTTTTTAGAGGCGCCGGTCGTTTGATTTGGTCGCACGCATACTATGACACAAGTGTTTGGGAGAAAATACTTAAAGATATATACAGTGAAACCCATTTAATGGAAACCAAACAAAATGATTGTACGCCTAATGTTGTGGCTATCAGTGCTATAATGAATAGGCAGTCGATTCAGGCGTTTCTTTTCCGTAACTATGAATTGCCGACACATACACGTCCTCTCAGTCAATATGAGGGCAGCTCTAAGTATAAGATATGGGAAGCGGTTCGGGCGTCGGCCGCAGCGCCCGGTTATTTCGAGGAATTCCGATTGGATCAGTGCGTCCATCAGGACGGGGGCATTCTTATCAATAATCCGTCGGCAGTGGCCATACATGAAGCCAAACTGTTGTGGCCATCAGAGCAAATACAGTGTGTCGTATCTTTAGGGAGCGGTAGATATATATCTCCCGCTCATTTCACGACTGATATCAGTCCAGTAATGGCGACGAGTCTTAAGACAAAGATTTTACGAATGATAGAGAGCGCGACCGACACTGAAATGGTTCACCGGTTGATGAAAGACCTGTTGCCACAAAACACTTACTTTAGAATAAATCCAATTTTGACAGAAATCGGAACCATTGATGAGAACAGACCCGAAAAGTTGGCACAAATGAAATCCGACGCTCGAATGTATTTACATAAAAATGAATTACAAGTGAATAAAGCGATAAAAGTGTTGACAAGAAATCGAAAATTTTCACAAAAATTTGATGATTGGCTAAGACTTCAGTACAATCTTAGAGTTTAAGATTTTTTTTATAGTTTTTTGTTTTGTTTTTTAGTTGAAAAAACTTGTTTTGTAAATAAATTATTAATTTTTGTTTCTATAGTTTTAAATAAATAAATACAAGTTTTTATTAAATGAAATTTATTATAAAAAAATATTTATCTGAAGAAATGTTCCCAATTTTGACGATTGCAAATTAACCCCACCCTATACCCCCTGTGACTTTGAGGCGCTCTTGTCAATATCCTATAGCCTTCTGACTTTGATGTCTTTTGCCACCCCTAGGTATAGTAAGAACATCTCCTGACTTTTTGAATCGAAGGCAATGTTGGTTTTTAGAATTACAAAAGATTCTCTATATTCTGTTGAACTAATGTGAAATTTTATTAATTGAGTTTATATTGTAATACTTGCTTTATTTTATTTAGTTTAAAAACGATAGTGTATTTTTGCGGAGGCAATTTGGACCAGGGGGTAAAATGTTGCATTTTGCAAATTTTAGTCTTGTGTCTTCCACAAATTTTACAAATTACAAGTATACTCGTCCAATTCACTTTGAGCCGAAGACAATTTTTTTTTTTTTTTATTTTTACCATACTTTTCATTTTTTGTCCTGTACTCCCCCCTGGCATTTAAGACAAATTTCTCAAATTACCCTTTCATATGTCCCTCTTGTCAACCTTGGGATCCTTACCATTAAAGTATGCAATAAGTGTGGATGTTTTGACTTTAAAATTTATTGAGAATTTAAAACATTAAATATTTGTTAAAATCTAATTTTCTTTTGTTTGATTTAAAAATATTTAAATTTTAAAAAAACTTTTGTATGAATTATTTGAATATTAATAGTTATTAAAAATAAAATTTATAAATAATTCAAATCATTGTTAGATATATTTTATAGAATAGAGTTCTTAATACTATAGAACGGATGCACAACAGGAACTTCAGTTCCAAAGTGTTGTGTCTTTGTCTTTGCCTTAAATCTCATGTCTTTAGTCGAACCAAATACAGGGCCAGACAGACAACGGCAAAACAGGCCATGAAGTACTTCATTAGAGCCAATACATTGTATTGTTCAGGGCTTCGGTCGACACGTAATGACTAAATGCAATGAAGTTTAGAATAAATTGGTTGAACTCAACAAAAGTGATAGTTATTTGAATGCATTTATTAATCCATTTATTATTAATAATCGCAAATTTCAGTATAAAATGCAAAGCAAGTCATTAGTAGTGTTAAGTCGAGTGTCGAACCGATTGAAGTATTGAAGACAAGCGAATCGGTGGACAGGAGTGCAGAAGACATGAGTTGCAGGAATTGGTGTGATTTTAGTTTTTATAATTTAGAATAAATTTTTACAATATTTTTTAAAAATACATATCTTTTTAACCAAAACCTCGTTTTATTACTATTTATATAAAGTTTAGTGAAATTTATATTTGTTTATAAAGAAATTCAATTAAAAAACTTAATTATTTTTAAAACAAATTATTTCAAATTTTGCTTTAAAATAATTTAAAAAAAGGGAAAAATAATTAGCATTTAGTCAAAAATATTTGTTGCGAAGAATTAACTTTTGATTTAACAAAAATATAACGAATGAAACAATAGTTAATGAATGAGTATTTGATTCAAATCTAATTCAGTTTATTTGTCGGAGAATTAATTTAATAGACTGTCATATAATCAAGTGATGAAACGCAAGAATTTGCGCCACTTTTTGGCACATTTTATGATTTTGATTAGATATTTGTTTTTTGGGATTTTCTCATTCTTTTTACCGATTTATTCATGTCTTCAGACGATTTTGTTTGAGAAGCGGAACGTTTGTTATCCACTTCTGACTTCAAATCACTGACAGCAGGTTTGGGTGATTTCCGATCCATCGGTTCTTTCGTTGGAACAGTTGTGTGGCTTTGACTTGAAGTGCTTTGTGCGGACATATCGGTGTCCGAAGTGTAAGACGGGTTCCAATGAATTATTTGCTCCGTTTGTGGCTCTGGAGCTCCCGTTTCTGTTAGAGAATTGGAATTGTTTTGTGAATTATTGTCGATTAAGAAATAAATGAGTCAACTCTTGAAAATTAAAAAAAACAAATTTTTTCATTTGATTTTACGCCCAATTTATATAAAAGTTATAATAAATTTTTCGTTTGAACTAAATCTATCAAAAAATTTATTACAACTTCTAATGTAATCAATCATTCATTCATTCGTTAGTTTTTTTTTGTACGTAATATAACTGAAAATATGCAGAAGTTTTTTGCTATTAATTTAAGTATTGAATGAAAATCTTTTTAAATTTTATTTTAATTGATTCGCGAATATAATTACATTTCTTTTTTATTGTAAATAAAAGGTTAAATAGATTTTTATATATGAAGTGTTTTTGTTGTGTTTTAAATATGATTTGAATTATTCATTATTATATGTATTAATAAGTTTGTTGTTTTAATAAATGTCTCATCCGTTTTGAGATTTATTTAATACCCTTTCAAACAGAAAAAAATTTGTGTTATTTTTTTCATATCTTAAACATTTGGAATGACTTATAATTGGATTAATTCTAGAGATAATTCTCAATAAAAAGCTGAGAATTTTCTAACACAAACGACTTAAACAAATAAGTGTTTTGTTTGTTTGAATGAATTGATACAATTCGGGAGAGAAATATACGAAAGACTATTACAAATTGCTATTCAATTGCAATCAAAATTATAATAATTAGTAATTATTTGTTTATTTTGTAATGAAAAGACATTTTCGTTTAAATAATTGTTTAACTAATTAATGGTTTTGTTTTTTAATAGAGAAGAAATTTTAAAATTTGTTCTTAAAAAAAGAGATGAAAATTCTGTTTCAAAACTGAAATAATGTTTTAAAGTAATGAACAATTGATAAAATAATAAATGACAAGAATTTTATTCTACAAAAAAAAATTGGTTTTTCTTTTCTGTTTTTACTCGAAAAGTCTAATAACCTATAGATTGATTGACGCCATTAACCGCTTTAGATTTAATGACCCCGTCCTCTGTTATAGTCACAGTCTCCTGTCCGTTCTCGTACACTCTGTGGATGAGAGAAAAGGCAAAACAAAAATATTAGTTAAATATTACATCATTTAATAGGAAACAAGTTTTGCAAATCAACTCTAAAGAAAGAATTGGGGACTGGAATGGCTGGTTTGGATACCAGTCATTATTAGACATAATATTCCCACCCTTTATAACATTGGTATGAATTCAAGAATATTCTGTAAAATATTCCAGCCTTTTGGGATTTTCAGACAATCCTATAATTTCTGACAAATTCATAAAATTTATATGTTTTCGATTAAATTATGAGGATATGTACCCTTATTTTGAACTGTGATAGTGTTAGGAGAAAAACCAGTGATGTGATCTAGAGGGTTTAATCAGATCAGATTTTGAAACTGAATCATATCCACTATTACAAACTCTATAGATTTCAATGGAGTTCAATAGAATTCCTATTAGTAAATGTGATTCAGTTTCAAACTCTTATCAAAATAAACCCTCTAGATCACATCTCTGAGAAAAACTGAAGGAATTTTACATATGAGATGATAGAAATCAAGTCAACTGAAAGATTTAATTTAATAAAGAAACTCAGCCTTCAGATGACTACATGACTACGTGTTGCAGAATAATAGTCAAATACAGTTAAACATTGAGTCAATAATTTTGCAAAAATATTAGTCAAATAAAATATTTCATTAATAAAGTTTACAAAATTATTGTTTTAATGTTTAACTGTATGTGACTATTATAGTGAAACACGTATTTGTATTATTAATTTTAAAGAACAGTTTCTTTTATCTTTCCCTCAACTCGTACTGAAGAACACATATAATGAATGAAATTATATAAAAATCAAAAATATATTTATATAAAATTCTATAAAATATTATTTGAGATCTAAATGTAAAGAAATATTTCCAAAAAAAAGTTTGTTTACAAAAAACCCATTCAATTAAAACTATTTTATAACTAAACTATAAAATAATAATTAACCCAAATCTCAATTTTTCACTTTTATTATAAAAATAATTTTAAAAATGAGTGCAAAACTAGTAGTGAAGTGAAACTCTCTTTCGACTCACTTTCTGGTTTCGATTCTCTTTCCGTTGACTATTTTGGTCGAAGTGGTTGTCCTTTTGACATTAGGTCTGTTCCCGAGATCATTGAATGTGGCGCCGGAACTAAATGTGGTGAACGAAGAGACCCCATCGCCCCATAAGGGCTCGAACGAGTCGAACGCCTGGAACTGTGCAAATGGATTGAATCCATAGGTTCTATTCAATGAAGAGTTGTGTTGATTTCGGTTATTCGCCGCAGAATTTCGGCCAAATATATCGCCGAACTGATCGCTGCCGAAGAAGTCCCGGAACACGTCTTCGGGATCGCGAAACGAGAAGAACTGTGCAAATGGATTGGGCCCGAAGTTATTGGGGAACATATTGTGGTGATTGTGGTAGTGGTTGTTGTGATGACCCGAACCGCCATTAATTAGGCCCTCTTTTCCGTATTTGTCATATATTTTGCGCTTTTTCTCTGTAATACAAAAGTAAAACAAACAAAAAGATAATTAAAACCAAATGTAAAACAAATAATAAAAAATCAATAAAATAATGGAAAAATATTTTATAGGAATACAAACCATCAGAAAGTACTTCATAGGCCTCTGAGATCTCTTTGAATTTTACATCTGCTTCGTCTTTGCGGTCCGGATTTTTGTCCGGGTGCCACTTGAGGGCTAATTTTCTATATCTGTGCAAAATAAGTCAATTTTTAGATTTATATTTAACAAAAATATTATTTCCATTGTTTGTTCACAACTGACTTATAACAAGTGGTCCGCTATTTATGACAAACAAATAGATAATAAATACAATCAGAAATCTAAAAACCGTTAGTAATTGTGCCGTTACTCAAATATAATGATAAGTTCCCCTAAAAACTAGTGATTAATGCAAATCGTTTTGATATGTCTTAAAACAGTTATTATTCTCATATAAAATCCAAACAAAACATATATAAATTGCATAGTTTTGAAGGTCTTTGAGAAAGAGTGGTATTCTTTGCTTTTTATTTTTAAAGGACTTCACACAAATTTAGCGTATGATTGGTTTAGGGCTCTGGAGGTCTTAGGCGCGGGCGCCTGGCGTTCACTACACGTTAATTGAATTTTGAGTGACAAAAGACGAGACAATAAATAACTAGTTTTCACTCGATTTGTATCAATAACTCAGTTATATAGCACTCAATACATAAGAATAACATATGTGTGACTAAGAGAACAGTTAGTGATTGCAAAATATTGAAGAAATATTGGACTAAAAGAGATTAAGGCATCGATTATAGGCTTATTTTATAAAATATAAACATTAAAAATGTTATTCAAAATCACTTCAAAGAGATTGCAAATTGAGGTAAATTTAGTGCAAAATGAGTGTCAGTTTTCTGGTTGAATGACTGTATTAAAGCACTAATAGGGGCACAAATATATTCAATTGTATTCATTTCCACAAATTTCCAGAAATAAAAATTTTATTCAATAAAATTAGTTTACAATACAATAGAAAACATACGCTTTTTTGATCTCAATTGTGGCCGCATTTGCAGGGATTTCCAGTGTCTTATAGTAATCCATATTATGTGTGCTTTTTATTGTTCACAAAACTTCACGGAATATATATCACAGAATATTCTGGGCTTCAAATCCACAGATCAGTTGGCGATAGATGTGATTGAATTGAATTGAATTAAAAAACCAATTGTTTTGTTGTGAGAATCGCGTATTCAATGAACGGTCGGTCAGTGCAGTGCGACTGTCCTTTTGAGCACAAGTCAAGTCTAGAAAACACTTCAAATCAATATAAATCGATAGTTGACTCGCGAGACAACAAACTATATTTCAGTCTATAATTGAGTAGAAATGAAACGAAAAATAAATTATTTGATTAATACTTATATTAAATGCACTAAAAATTAATCGTAAACTCCATTGAGTTTTGCACTATTAGTGTATGCAATGGTTGGAAGCAATAGTCTGTTTAACAGAGTCTGTCATAGAGTCTATGAAGACTTTAATATATCTATACGTAAACAGGCTTTCGAGGCGTAGGGATAGTGTATCCGAGCAACCAATGCAACCTATAATATGAACAAAGCTAGTCTAGAAGGAAATGATAAGTTTCAGATTCACACAGCACAGCACTACTGTACAGCTTAGCCTCAATACTAGGGAATCACAGCTTTTTTGTATTTAAAATATTTATTTTCTATTTTCAGTAATAAATCAAACTATTATTTATTTATTGATTATGAGATTTTAAATATAAATACAGTTAAACCCCTCTAATTTGCAACTTTTATATCATGCAAGTGCACCTGTATTGGAATTTTCGTGGCAAAGCACCCTTATTAAAACCTCGTTAGGAATTACCTCTACAGTACAGTACAGTATATGTGAGAAACCTTAATCACTTACAACGAAATAATAGTATTCATATAACATAAACTTATTCACAAGTTTACCTGTATTTCACCACTTTTTCACATAGCCAAGGTGATGACCAGCAACATTTTCAATTGCCCAACGCTAGCGTTTCGATATTCATTTACAGAATATCTTAATAACAATTAAAAATTTGTTCGCACAAACACTTATTATTATCCATTGGAATATTTATATAGTATTGAAAATCTAATAGACTTTAGAGTAAATTAAATTAAATATTATTTGCGCGCATAGATTGCTAATTGTTATTAAATTAGATATATTTATATATAAAATAGTCCAACAATTCAAACGTCGGTTCCGCCCCTCTTCCTGTTAATTAATTTCTTAATTTAGAAAAATGAAAATCACACATATTGTAAAGGGTTAACTGTATTGAGTCAAGCATAGCATATGCTTAAGTGCACATGATGTTCATAAGGGGTCGGATACAGAATAGCGTTTATATTGAACAGAATGGTATTTTTAGTGCTTTCTCTGCTTTATTTTGTTTAACTTGAGGGCATAGATATGGGCTTATTATTACTTATTGTTTTTCTTATTTTGAATATTATCGCAATGAAAGTTAGAAAGATTCACAAAATTTCCTCTGGCTGATAAATGGTCAAAATTAAAGATAGTCAAGATGAACCATGCCAATAGTCCCGGTTTTATGTGTGTTGTTCAGTGTCCCGGGCAATATCAGATCAACACATCATAAAGATCCGGTATAAAATCCTTTAAAATTCATTGGGTTTATTATATTGAATTTACAAAATTCTACACTTTACAAAATGTAGATTGTTTCAAAACGTGTTCATCTCGCGAATAGCGCAGGGGATAGTTCCGGCTGAACCCTCTTCCCCCACCCCAAATGAAAAATCATTTATCGCAAAGATATTTGCAATAAAAACATATAACTTAGAAAAGAGCCATCAATACCCTGCAAAGGATAGGCGAGCGATGGGCAAAGGAAAAAATCTCAGGGCGTGTATTGGATTTTGGCGAAGACAGGGGGTATTGCGGGCTGTGACGTCACAAATTTTGGACAGGGGGATCCACAGGAGAGTATTACACAAAGATCAAATTCTTGCAGAATTAAATTAAAAATGACGTAATTTAACAGACTTTTGACTAATTCTGCAAGAATTTAATAGAATTTTAGCAAATTATGATGAATTCTACAAGAATTTAACAGATTTTGGCCTAATTTAGCAAGAAACTGACAAAATTCTGTTACTTTTTTAAGAATTTTACAGAATTTCACAGAATATTCCTAAAACGGCGACTTCGGCACCGTTTTCTCAAATTTTCCATTTGCTAGTAGCTCGCGATCGACAAAGGGGGTATCGGCCAAAATCACAGTGGGGCAAAAATCACACCACAGTGGGGTATTCCGGGCTGGACGGTCCCTCAATTCATGAAAATGTATGAACGTATATCACGTAATATACAGTTTATTTAAAATTTTAATCCTTATTTATGATTAATATGTAAAATA
>JAQFXN010003096.1:0-11476 GCA_034693365.1 Liacarus xylariae | reverse complement strand
GTTATTTATGATATATAATACAGTCCTTTATAATGAATACAATACCTATAAATACCGGTTTAACAGTTTTGAGAACAAAAAACAATTTTGTTTTTTAAATATTTAAATAATTTCATAAATAAATAGAAATTTTGATTTATTAGTTGTTATCTCCACTCACTTCATGTTTGGCCTCAATATTGAACGGCAAGAGGTCTGTTCCGAATCACTTGAGAAGAAACGAATCGCAAAAAAGCAATAAAAATATTAAATTTGCAAAAGAATCGGCTAATTATGAGAGTTTGGATTCGGCTCTCAATAGTGTAAACGAAATATTTTGTGATATAAAGTCGCGAAAACTTATATTAGAAGAACTGATTGGTTCAAGTGGTAGAAAATGTTGGACGAGTAATAAAGTTGAAAAAGTTTTAGTCAATAAGATTTTGTTTGTCAAACGAGAACCGCTTCAATGGATTGTTTCCCATAAGTCTCACTGGAATTTCAATGATAACAAAAATTGTGAGTTAATTGAGAACAGAGTTGTATTGCAATACAGTTATTGAATACTGTAATCGTCTTTTATTTGATCTAAAGGTCATAAAAGTCCAACAAATTTCAAATTGTTTGGCAAATATAACTCATTCCTCACTTTTCATAACTACTGTCCAAACCGTACGTTTAAGACAAAGCCACAGCCATTTACGGGTATAGGAAGTAGTGCCAGAATTCGGGGTCAATCGATAGATCAAATGCCATCAATAGGACAAACAAAGTTAGGTTCGATTTTCGGTTTGAAAAAAGACAAAACAATTTCGACGGAAAACGAAAAAATCAAAGAATATTTGAGTGAAGAAAATCTTAATAATGAAGAGAAGGACAGAATAAAGGTTTGGCCAATGATTTTAATAGTTTTACTTAATTACTGAATAATAACATATGATTGCAGATCGCCTTCGCTGAGGGGTATTTGGCCGCAGAGCCAAAGACTAAGACCACTTCGAAAATGAAAGTTTTCAATATATTTCGTGATTTAATGGGAATTGTTTTGATAATTGCGATTCTGTTCTCCTTTTTGGGTGAGCTCTCGGGTACACATTATAACCGCTTTAGTAAAGTCTTTGTATTTATTTTCAATAATTTTCTGAAAGATTAGTTCAGAAAATAATATAAAGAATATTTTGTTTGAAAGTGAACTCAAAGACAACACTTGTTTCAAATCAATAAATTGTTTGCCTTTTACTAAGTATTATCCCCTTTTGAATCCATAGGCGGATCATTCAGGCGGGTATTAATTGGGGGCACGAATCAAGTCCATCCCGAAGACATTGACGTGACTTTCGATGACGTAAAAGGAGTGGATGAAGCGAAACAAGAGTTACAAGAAATCGTTGAGTTTCTCAAAAATCCCGAAAGGTTTTCTGTTTTAGGAGGAAAACTACCAAAAGGAGTACTTCTGGTGGGGCCCCCGGGCACTGGCAAAACATTATTGGCCCGCGCAGTGGCCGGAGAAGCAGGCGTTCCATTCTTTCACGCGGCCGGACCTGAATTCGATGAGATTCTTGTAGGACAGGGCGCTCGACGTGTTCGTGATCTGTTCAGTACTGCCAAACTGAAGGCTCCCTGTGTTGTGTTCATCGATGAGATCGATTCAGTGGGCGCTAAGCGTAGTAACTCTGTTCTGCACCCATACGCCAACCAGACTATCAACCAATTGCTGACCGAAATGGACGGCTTTCGACAGAACGAAGGCGTTATTGTTTTGGGCGCCACTAATAGAAGAGGCGATTTAGACAAAGCATTGCTAAGACCCGGACGTTTTGACGTCGAAGTTCAGGTACCCGTCCCTGACTTTAATGGAAGAAAAGAGATTTTGAAGTTGTATTTGTCGAAAGTCAAGTATTCCAATGACGTGGACACCGATGTCCTGTCGCGCGGAACCACAGGCTTCACCGGCGCTGACTTAGAGAACTTAGTAAATCAGGCGGCGCTCAGAGCAGCTATTGATGGACAGACATCTGTAAATATGAAGTATTTGGAGAACTCGAGGGACAAAGTGCTTATGGGACCGGAGAGGAAGAGTCGAATACCAGACGAAGAGGCGAATGTGATCACAGCCTTCCACGAAGGCGGACATGTATTGGTGGCCCACTTCACTAAAGACGCGCACCCATTGCATAAGGTGACAATAGTGCCCCGGGGCTCATCTCTCGGACATACGGCACACCTGCCCGACAAAGAACGTGTCTTTACAACTAAAGCACAAATTTTGGCTCAAATGGACGTTCTTATGGGCGGAAGGGCTGCAGAAGAAATTATCTTTGGCGCTGAAAAGATAACTACCGGAGCCTATGATGACTTGAGAAAAGCTACGAATTTGGCCACTCATATGGTCTGTCAAATACACTCAATTGTATTGTTTCTAATATATCATTAATTTCAGGTAAAAGATTACGGAATGTCTGATAAGGTATTGATTTTATGCAATACTTTAAGGGAAGATATTTGTAATAACTCTCTGTTTTACAGATCGGAGTCAGAACTTTCGATGAGGAACACGACTCTCTGGTTGTGGTCAATGATTTGGCCGCCAGTACTTCAGAAAACATCGACAGCGAAATTAAGAGAATTCTTCAGGTCTGACATTCTCTACCATTGCTCAGTAAAGGGTACTTAATATTGTTTTCAAACTTTTATCTCAATCGTTAGGATTCTTATGAAAGAGCAAAAGCTATACTAAAAACACATAACAAAGAGCACAGACTTTTGGCCGAAGAGTTACTCAAATACGAGACATTAAATGCAGAAGAAGTGAAAAATATTTTTGCGAAATAGATATTTGTCTAATAAAAAGTATGAAATTTGTAGAAAATTAAATTTGTTTTTTATTTATTGAAACTAAACTCTAAATTTTGATTTGTAGTCATTTCTTGCAAATAATGCAAAGCCTAAGAGTTGGGACAAATTGCAAAAAGAGAGCAAATCTTTAATTACTTTGTTTATCGCATCCAAAGAGCAAACGATTGAATATTTTTGTTTTAATTTAAAAGTAAACTCAAGAATAAGTAAAATAAGATTATAATGGGATTAGAATTAGACATAAAAGTAATAGAACTTAAGAAAGAGCCTAAAAAATATTTAAATGAAATTTGGTTTTTAAATGTTTTAATTATAACCCAAACGCCAATTAAAGCCAATTTCTGTAACAATCAATAAACTGTACAAAAGAAATAACAGTCGAGACAGACATGGATTGTCTCAAACTATAGAGAATTACATTAAAGGGAAGACTTTGAATGAATGGCACTTCAATCCCAACTTTCTATTCGCCAAATCTATGGTCAGAAGTCCGGCCAAAAGGCACTTCTATAGTGTATCGCAATTTTCAAACTCTATTTACAAAATCTGTTGTAAAAAATCATTTTTTTCTATTGAGAGTCATTTCGGTTAAGACAATGAGAGCCTGTTTTTCGGCCGATTCGGAAAACGCAGAAACATGTCTAAGTGCTTCGTCCGCGTGCTTTCGGGCCAGTATTCGGGTGTGATCTAAGCCATCGCTCTGAACCCAATAACACAATTAGTCATACAATCAAACACTGGAAACGAGTAAATGTGCGTTCAATGCATACCTTCATCACTGCCTCGTATGCCTTCTCCACATCTCCCGGTTCTGAGAATCGTCTCATAATCATTATGTTTAAGTCCGGGAACTTTTCGCACGCAAATAGCACGGGAGCGGTGGCTAAGCCCAGTTTGAGGTCAGCAGCCGCTGGTTTGCCCAACTCTGCCTGACTCGAGACGAAGTCCAACAGATCGTCCACTAATTGGAAGGCTATTCCCAAATTGCGCCCGTATTGAAAGGCCGCCTCTTGAAAGCTCTGATTCGCTCCGGACAGTAGAGCCACTGCTTTGCAGGTGTAGGCGATGAGTGACGCCGTCTTCTTGAAACTCTTGTGGATGTAGTGCGAGAAGCGTTCGTTCTCGTCCTCTTTGGAGCCCATTTGCATGAACTCTCCCTGAACTAAATCCAATATGACCTGTGCAACAGTGAGAGAACATGCGTTGAGAGACACATGCATTCAGAGACAACTCATATGAGAATACCTGCGATAAAACTAAAATCACTTCTTCGTTCTGAAGTCTGGCCAACATTTGCGAAGCTCTCGACAGGATGTAATCCCCGGCCAATATGGCCTTCTTCTGTCCCCACAACACATTGACACTAGCCTTCCCGCGCCGGGTGTCGGCTGTATCGATGACATCGTCGTGAACCAGACTCGCCGTATGAATCATTTCGGTAACCATAGCCACCGTCTTCTGGGAATCGAGTAAATCAGCCCTTCTTTTAATGTGATGATTGAGTGCTCGCGCTATCAACACGACTACCATTGGACGGAATGCTTTTCCCTGACCATCGAAATAATAGCCAGCGATCTCTTCTAATTCCGGCCTCTCTGTCCACAACTCTTTGCGAATGTCTGAGTAAAGACTATTCAAGTTATTCTCAGCCAATTTGAACGGATTTATTGGTTTTGTTTGGTGTTGTGTTTGAGTGCTTTGTTGAACATTAGGTGACTTCAGGTGACGTAATGAGGTGTGTATCAGGCGCTGACTTATGTAATTGGCGTCTAATTTATGTGATGTACTATTTGTCAAAGAGGTTGAGTGCACTTTCCCTCTCTTCTCGTTTACCTATAAATCATTCAAATTATTTAATTCTTATTCAGTCATTCCTCACAAATAAAGTTTTGTTTAATAAGTTATAAATAAATGTTTGCAAGAATTTAGTCGTTTTGTTTAAATATTTATCAAAATTATTAATGAATTTCTTTCATTTCATTGATTGTCCCATTTTTAGCTCCTATTCTATTGGAATTCCTACCCAATTCTGTTATATCCCTTTCCTTATTCAAGCATGAAGAATGTTCAAATTCTTCTAACATCAATGGAAAATATGCCCCTATATTGCAGAAATATACACCATTTTTTAAAAATGTGACTGAACTGAAATCCTGAGATTATAGATTTGTTTAAATCATTTAACCGTTGCCTACATTCCACACCAAACCCATTCCCTCTTATCATATGATCGATAATTAGCACAATAATCACATGAAACTATCCATAAATCTTAGTAAAGATTTTAATAAACAGTTGAGAAAAGAGTTGAATTTAATAATATCGAAATTGTGTTCTAGCTAATATCCCTTTATTTCATTTCCTCGTTTCCATTTATTTATTTTTAATTCTCAGTCTATAAACCGATTTTCAAGCATTTCTACAAAAACATTACTTCCAGTGCGGAAGAGTATGAATACTCAATGAGATTTTTGACAGAAAATTTTAGACTTGATTTTGAGTTGACTCCCATTTAAGTAATTTGTGTTTTGTCTAAATATTAGCCAAATATCCTCAGCTGTCATATTAAACCTTCCGTATCACTGCTTTTACGATTGCTTTTAGTATTCTATTATTGAAAAGGATTTAATTACTTGGCATCTAATCAGACCATAATTTTCATTTACCCCATTCTTAAATAAAGTTTTTCTTCTTCTAAGTCTCTTATATAATAAAGATCTCATTATTTGTCTCAACAAATCAGTAATTAATTAAGCAATTAGTGAACAATGAAAAGATGAATAAATGATTCAGTTTTAACTCTATAAGCCCGGCATATAAATCAATTCTATCATGCAATTTGCCAACATGCCAATAGTCTAAAAGTTTTACATTTCAATATAATTTTAAATCAATTGTATTTAAAATAAGTTCTTTTTCAATACGAACTGAAATCAAAAAATTAATGAATTTATTTTCCAAATGCAAAGTATTTTTCAATCAAAACATTTATAAGAAATTAATTGATTGAGAGCTTTAATATTTAATCCATCACTTAGTGATTTAGACAGTTATGAATGATTAGACAATTCATCTCTATGTCAGTCATGATATTCCACTGAAAGCGAAATTCAATAAAAACAATTCAAAGGACATATAAACAACAAATAATTGTTTAGTTTTGTATCAGTGGTTGTGTTCAAAGTGTAGTCAATAATAAAATTTGAAGTCAAAGATCTATATTTGTCAGAAATGTCAAAGCAAAGTGAGGAAAAATATTTTGATGTTTTTTAAGAGTCGTGTCCTCTGGACCGAGACATTCATAGATTATACTCCGGTCCAAGTATTCGATTTCACGTAATCAATACATAGGTTGCAGATATTGGAGAAAAGTTAACTGTAAATCGAGTTTTGCCACTCAAGTAAACAGTTAGCAGCGCCTGGCATGTTATGGCGCTAAGAACTTAAGGTTGTTCTAGAGGTGTAATTCAGCATAGGTCAGTCACCTGTATCATAGCCCAGAGCCTATGCTATTCACGGAAAACTAACTTAAGAACATAAATAAGATTGCAATCGAAAGATCTGTGTTTCACCTATTTTAATGTGCATTTCCTTAGCGCCCAATTATCCATTCCTACATCAATTCTAAATTTCGCTTCAACTCAACCACTGGTCCGATAGGATAACAACCATAGGATGGGTCACATGTGTTGGAAGGGAAAGCACAACATCTATACAGAACATCAAAGATATATAAGACTGACTTAAGAGTGTCTATCAGATAGTGAACAATGGAATGTGGATTAAGAGGTATGCATTGCATTGGAAACCCGGAAGACAGACGACTTACAACTGTATTTATGTTTGTATGTAATGTATGTAAGGATGCGGTCATGCAATTCATGCCAGTTTAGTGTGTTTAGAGATATACAGTTGAAAGCCATCATAATATCAGTTATTTATCAAATCCTGTTGACTCACATTGTTAACCAACCATTAAGAACTATGGCAGGCATTGGAGGAATGGAAGGCATGGGAGGCATAGAAACTATGAATGTGTGCAAACATAAAGGTTTGACCAAATTTCCAATAACTCTTATCCAATAGAATCTCATTCTTCAGGCAATATTCTAATGAAGCAAATAATCCAAAGCTTATGAGAATTATTACTGACTTATTATTTACTTTCGGGTCTTTTCAGTCAAAAAAAGAAAAAAAAATTTAAAATAAGAAAATGTTTGGTAAACAGCGATAAATTAAAACAAGTTGTGAGTACTATGTGTTCAAAATTCATTCATTAGCATTGGTTTCAATTGTGCACAAACTTGCCTTCGAAGTGGAATTCATAGAAATATAATTTAGAGGTCAAGTGGTTTCAAATTAATGCCGTTATTCCTATGCATTCAAATTAGTTGTTCTCATCAGTTAATGAGTTTATAAAACATTATCTTTAGTTTAATTTTTTCTCACAACAAAGTATTTGTTTCAAATCCAATATAAATTATTGATATAATAATAATTAAACATTTTTTAAAATTGAATTTATTATTTTCAAAATTGGGTTTATTGCAGAGCATTAGGCAATTAATAGTTTAAAGACTTAATTGAATTTCAAAAAAAGACTTCATTTCCGTAATTAAGTTAAAACTAATCGCTTTGTGAATGAAATGTTTGAATCCCTTAAATCTCATTCATGTAATGTTGGTTTGTATTAAGAAAACCCAATTTCTCCTTCAAAAAAGATGACTGAAATAGAGGAATAGAGGACAGACACCTCACAAGTAGAGCATTAGGTTTCTAACACTCAATCTAAGCAAACAAATGGACATCACATCAGATTAAAAGGATATGAGAGATCCGGATGTGATGGCAGTGAGACAAGTGGTGTGGATTAGGTCACTGTCATCAGCGGACAAAACAGACAACATTGCGATAGCATTGCCTTAAAATATAGAATATTTTGCATTTTATAAAATTAAGAAATGGGTCGACTAAAAGAAGGTCATTGAGCGCCTGCATAACCACCAGTGCATCATCAGTTCGGCTGCCAATACATTGATAGGCCATCACATGTCATACCATTGGACATCACATCCAACACATGTCTCAAAGTTTTAGACATAACTTTTGGCAATGACTTAGAATATCAACACTAGTCGGCACTCGGCTATCAGTGCCAATAGTTATTCCCTTAGAATATTCTCTAGAATTAAGGGTCAAATCAACCACTGTTTCAAATAAATAGGGGGTAAGACTGTTCTCGACTTTCATTACTAACTATTCTTATAAATCCTTGAGATTTGAATCATTGATTCAATTTTTGTTAATATATTTTAGTTATAAAAACATTTAAATTAATTTCACAGCACTTATAGACAGGAGTTATGTATTTTAAAAATGAATTATTGATTCAATTGAGACAAACATTTATTTGAATTGAATTTAGAGACAAATAGTGTTTAATTTCTTACCGAATAATAAAGTAATGGACAAAAAGAGGACGAATAGGAAGAGTTGGACGAACTGGACGTCCATCTCATCGACGGCTTAATTAAGTTTTTAGTTTTCAGTTTGACTTCAAATACTTTATCAAAAACATTACACAACAGTCTTGAAGAGGAGGAAGCGGTTGAAGCCATTGGTTCAGACAATCGATGGATTAGTTTAAATGTCTGAATGAAAACAATCAACGATTCAGTGATTCAATGATATAAACACTTTGAAGAGAAATACATGAAATAAGAGCACAAAAACAGTGTTAAGTCAGTCAATACTGAATATCTGTACAAAACTGTACACCACTTGAGAGGAGAGATGACGCTCGCGATCGACACTTAGTGTACCTGTGCTTTGGTTTGCTTACGATTGCAGTCAACGATCAGAACTTTCTTCCGTCCGAAAACCAATTGCTGTTCAATCCGTGTCTTATGTCCGCACATATAATATCCACACTTTTGAACTGTTTTTCTTGTAATCCATTTGAGAAGAAAATATTTATTTTTCAAATTTAGATATTTTTATATCCAATCAAATAAACACCAAAAGTAAATGACTTATTGAGAGAACTTCTGTATAGAGGACTATATCGATGAGCAAAACACTTAACCGAGTGCTGGCATTAGTTTTAGAAGCTCTGAACCACTGTTTCAGATAACGCATAAGACATGCTTTGCTCTCCAGTTGTTTCCAAACTTGTCTTAACTCTCAAAGAACGTCATTCAGTGCGTAAAAGACTTGTTGGAAGAAACTATTAATTGAATTGAAATAATAAAAAACTTATTTTTCTATTCAAATCCAAACTCCAATAGAATTAATGAAATATTTTCTAATCATTAAACAAAATCAATACAAACGAAATTCAATTTTAAGAATTTAATACAAGTTTTAAATAGTTTTTAAATTTTTCTCAAACCCTCATTTGAAATGTTGTTCAGTTTTATTTTCATCCAAAAGTCATATTAAACATCTATATTTGGCACAACTGTTCCCAATTAAGACTTGTTCTTCGATTCAGACAAAATATAAATTTGAATCTCATGTGAAAACCGAGTTATATATTAGAAGTTCCTTAACCTCAATGTCGGGTCAAAATTTCATTTTGAAAATCGGTCGTCGGTTTTGTTTCACAACAAAATTAACTCTTTCTCTTCATACCATCGAAATAATAAATTGATTATTTTGTTTAAACAATATTTTGCGTAACATTTATTAGTCAGCAATCAATTAATAATTTTAGTCATAAATATTTCAATTTAGTTCAGTATTGGTATAAAATATAATTTATAACTATTATATAATCGTAAAATAAATTATTGCATTAAACAAATCTTATTTTTCATCAATCTTTCGGATAAATGCATTTAAGAGGTATATGTTCTATCAATTTAACTCAAGTAAATGAATGGATACAGAGGTAGAAAAAGGACAATAATATTCTTAATTCATTTATTTTTAAAGCGAATAAATACTAGTCTCTATTCGACAAAATTCAAGATAATTCTGTGATAACAATGTTATTTAACGGAATATTCTAAATTGATATCTTTGTTTAATATTTATTCCCTAATCTAATAGTAAGACTTAGTTTTTAATTTTGAGTTCATTTAATAGTAAATTATTTGTTATTTTTAGTTAATATATCTAAGTTTTAGATTCAAATATAGGGCAATGCACTTAAGAATTACTAAAGAATCTACATTTTGATGGTTGAAATCCGCTTTATTGAGCTGAAAGTCTATTTATATAATCAAGAGTTAGTTACAACTAATAATTTTCTTTCATTCAAAGTACTCTTTAAACTTATTAAGTAATCAAAAGTTCAATTTTTATCTCTACTTTCTTTAGAGAAATAGGCTTATATATTTCTGGCTAACCCTTTCTAACTTGATCATTTTAACTTAGTTACCAACTCTAATCTTAACCATCTGATCATAACTTATTTTAATTTTAAAAACTTCAACAAACAGATGATAAGAATGGAGGTGAGGAAGAAAGTTAATGTTTTGACCAATACCTCATTTTATGTTTAGACTAATATATATTTATGCAAAAGTATAACTACTATTAACTTTTTCAAGTAATTCTGTTCATAAAAAATTACTTCATTTTCAAATTAGTAATCTTGGGTTGAGCAAGCAAATTAAATGCTATGAGTCATGACTAGTTGAAAGAGTATTATTTGAACTTGACAAATAAATAAATTATTCATACCAATGTTATGATACCATTAAGAATTTTGCTGTTTTATCATTTCTGACCAAAAGCTCAATTTATATATAATGTTCAAAAATTGATCAAGATCTATTCTATGATTAGCTTTAATTTATTTAAAATTATTTCTATTAAACGTGAACTTTTGGAACTGATTCCAAAAGACGGGTCCAGTCCAGAATAGCCCCGAATAGCCAGAATAGTGACGTTTTGACCGAATACCCCTATAAACTCTCCACGAGGAATAGCAAGTTTTGTCTGAATATTTTATAAAAATACCAGAATTTTATTAAATTCTTACAGAATTCATCATAATTCTGTTAAATTATTGTAAATTCTTATAGAATTCATCACAATTCTGTTAAATTATTGTAAATTCTTATACAATTCATCACAATTCTGTTAAATTATTGTAAATTCTTATACAATTCATCAAAATTCTGTTAAATTATTGTAAATTCTTACAGAATTCATCACAATTCTGTTAAATTATTGTAAATTCTTATAGAATTCAACATATTTCTGTTAAATTATTGTAAATTCTTATACAATTCATCAGAATTCTGTTAAATTATTGTAAATTCTTATAGAATTCATCATAATTCTGTTAAATTATTGTAAATTCTTACAGAATTCAACATATTTCTGTTAAATTATTGTAAATTCTTACAGAATTCAACATATTTCTGTTAAATTATTGTAAATTCTTACAGAATTCATCACAATTCTGTTAAATTATTGTAAATTCTTATAGAATTCATCACAATTCTGTTAAATTATTGTAAATTCTTATAGAATTCATTACAATTTTGTTAAATTATTGTAAATTCTTATAGAATTCATCACAATTTTGTTAAATTATTGTAAATTCTTATAGAATTCATCATAATTCTGTTAAATTATTGTAAATTCTTATAGAATTCATCACAATTCTGTTAAATTATTGTAAATT
>JAQFXN010003095.1:0-11476 GCA_034693365.1 Liacarus xylariae | reverse complement strand
TAATTTTAAAAAACTATTAAAATAGCACTGGTTTTCTAATTTCAACTCAGATAACCAACAAATTGCTACTGTAGCTCTAATAGCTGAGTAGCTTTTGTACCTAAAAAAGTTTTTGAACCATTTATCATTTCGGATAAAATTTTTAGATAGGATCGGATACAAAAAAAAACTTTGAGTTCGGATCGGGTAGAATTTTGAGTTAAGATCGGATCGGATAGCTAATTTTGTATCCGATTTGGACCTCTACCATATGAGCTACTTGATCTTATTCAGAAATTTTAAATTATTGAGAACAATTAATATAATGCAACTACGTCAAGTACGGAGTAAATGTGGCAATTTTTTTTGGATCTAGAATGGTTCACTTCATAAGTAACAACTTAGAAAATTTTTAGCATGAATTTTACAAGTTATTTAAATTAATATTTAAAATATCATAAATGCATTGTATTTATATCGTAAATATTGGTGCAGTCAAGTCAGGGATGTCGACTCCAAAACGTTAGGGGGTATTTTTTCGGCGATAGCCTAGAAGAGGGTAAAATGGCGGTTTTTGGCCTAAGGGGGTCTAAGGGAGGGTTTTTCAAAAATTGTTTCTTGTCTACAATATGTAATAAAAATGTTCCTAATGCTCAAAATCAACGTTTCTAATACAAAACATTAGAAAAATGAATCATTGCTAAATATGGGCTAATTTATAGTGTTTTTGAGTATAAAACATTAAAAACAATTGAAATAGTGCTCAAAACGTGTTTAGTTAGTAGTTTTTAATACAACTGCACTGCAAAGCAGTGAAATATTACAAATTTGTAATGAATTTTGTAATAATTTTATGTAATAATTTGAAAACTTGCTTAGAGGGATACCTTGCGGAGAGCCTATAGAGGTACCTGACAAAAATGTTAGGGCGAGCTCCGAAGGGTATTCCGAGCTAGATCTTCTCCCTTCGACATCCTTGCAGTCAAAGTGTTAATCAATGCCTTTTGTGTTAATTTACCGTAAATTTATAAATTACATAAACTTATGTTAGAAAAGTTACTATACTTTTAAAAATTAATTTAAATGACTTCTAAACTCGATGCCAGCCTAGAAATTTGTTAACTTATTATTTATGAAGTGACTTAGTATTCAAAAATTGTCATATTTTACTCCGCACTTGACGTAGTTGCATTGTAAATCACAAAGGATACGTTTATGGACTTAAGGATTCACATTTTGTAATAACATAGCTTGTATATCTTTGTTAAATTTAACTTATTATCCTGTTTTCAATATTTATGCCATTATAATAGTTTTCAAAATAAAAAGCAAAACATTTTTTACTTAATGGGACTTACGTCAGGGTATTTTTAATTTACAAGAGGACTCCAACATTTTTCAACGCTTTTCTCATTTAAATACTTTATTTTTATTGAACATTATATTGTTAATAGTAGTGATTAGGACATTGCAAAATATGTTTTCATTCGACCCTTTATAGGTCCTATAATAGGAGTGACAAAAAGGTAAAATAGGTTTTTATTTTTTTTCATAAATTGTAAAAATTAACTAATAAAATATTATAATTTAAAGAACAATATAACATAAAACATAAAAGCTGTTATCGGAAAACCGTACCGCTCTATGATTCGGGTATTAGGTGTGATAAAATAGTGATTTAATTCTTAAAATGCTAAGGAAGTATTAAAATATAATAGGCACTATAATAGTGAAATATAAATTTGTGCAGGAAATAACAATTTTTTAGTGAAACAGCATGATTATGCTGTGAGGTATTGTTAAAGAAGTTAATTACTATAATGTCCGAAGATTGCTATTTATAAGTATTATATTTATAGATATAAAAACCAAATATTAGGTAACTTGCTAAAACAAGTATTTTCAAAAAATGATTAGGTTATCAGAAGTTGTTTTCAAAATAGTTCCTCTGATTTTAAAAATTAAATGTATTCATAATTTATTGTTTGCTATTCTACACTGAATACGAATATTTGTATTTCATGTACTATATTAGTTTCTACCGAAGTAAATTGCAAATGTTTAATTAATTAAATCTGATTAAGAATTCACATTTAAGTATATTTAGATAGTATCAAATGATTTTTGATTTAATGAGAATTCATAAAAAAATTTAACTAAATATTCTATATTATTCCTTAAAATCCTTAAATTCAAAAACCTACAAATAGGTTCTAACGTATCAAATAGGTGCAACAAAAGTTTGGCAAATGGACCCTCACTATCTGATTCGTTTGCACACAAACTCTAGAGGGCTTCCTATGAATCGATAAAATAGGCAAAATAGGTCTTTTACAATGCCCTAGTAATGATTATGGCTTTGACAAATAGGCATTTATCAACACCTTTACAGGTGCTTAAATAGGCATGAAGAAGTAATAAAATAGTCTATTAAATAGATGTTTATATTTTCAAAAAATCTGTGTTTTTTTAATAAAAATAATTTTTTCACTAATATTATACAATAAATTATTTAGTGTTTTCTTCTTCAAAGTTCAAACGGTTAACACTTAAAATGAATTCATAAGCGGAGAAACTTCGCTCGACATCACAACACAGTTATTTTGACTTTTGTATACAGTATTTATCGAAAAAACTCTTCGTATTAGGACTTAGTAATCGATAGAAAGGAATATTCAAATTAATCATAAATTCACTTAAATCTGAATTGAATTCTTTACTATTATTAAAAAAATTTTGTGCACAAATATTTTGTGATTTAGTTTTTAAGTTTATCTCTGTATTGTCTTGTGTTGATGTGCTGACAACTGCTCTTATCACAACTAAAATACTGTCTAAATTCTTAGAAAAATAGCAGAATTTTATCAGATTCTTGCTAAATTTGGTTGAATTCTGTTAAATTCTTAGTAGAAATTTGTCGAAAAAATTAGAAAACTTAGAAAAAATTAGTCGAAATTTAATTAAATTATGTCATTTATAATTAAATTCTACAAGAATTTTAAGATTGCAAAATACCCCTAGGCTCGAGGCCTGGCTCTAGGAGTTTTGCGGGCCTCCAGGCCCAGGCTCGTGATATTTTTATGGGCCGAGGCCCAGTCTCGAAATATTTTGATCCTAGGCTCACGAGGTTCAGGCTCGAGGTTTTCGGGCCTGTGCTCATCACTAGTTATGCATACCAATTTTGGAAGTCGGCCTATGAATAGACAAAATAGTCCTGATGGGTCAAAATCAATGCCCTCGTAATGATGATAAGATGTTCAATAAAAATAAACATATAGAATTTCAACGATAAAAACGTTGATGAATTGAGACAGGTTGCAGTCGTCTTGCAAATTAAAAATACCATAATTAGAATGCGAAACTGGAATCCCTAATCCCTTCATTTCCTCCTCACTTTCAACTTCCGCAAGGAAAGAGAAGGGAAGGGATCAAAATTTCAAGATAATTTCGTACTCTAACTTATATTCAATTATTCGCATATTTTCAGAGTTAGCCAAAGGAGGGTATAGCCTAAATAGCTCCTGAGTTTGAGATTTTGCAAAATACACGTGAATGCGCAGCAGGCGAAATTTTTTGTGTGTTAACCTTACTACACCCTGTGGATTTTTCATATTTGAAATTTTTTATACAAAAGGTTTGTATATTGTAAAATTTTCTCGATACCCCCACCTATACCCCTGACTCGGCCGACCTTGGCTACCCCTGATATTTTTATTAATCAAAGTCTTTTAATGAATCATAAAATTGGTAAATACTGTAATTGTGATAATAACTATATTAATTCACATCTCGTGCGATATATTTAGGACAATCCGTCCGACTTTTCATACTTCTTCGATACCTCTCGTCGTCGGTGTTGTAATATAGCGCCCGAACGGTTCGTTAGCGATAGTTCAGCCCTTCAGACCGATGTCTTGAATACTACGCACACGAATCCAAGTCAATCAACAGAACCACAACTCACATCACAAATGGATATGTTTAGCGTCGGCTGTGTTTTGGCCGAACTGTTCTCCGACGACGCACCGAACGGCAATCTCTTCGATTTGGCCGATCTCTTGGCCTTTAGAGTCAATCAATTCTATCCAACAAAAGCACTGAATTCTATATCGAATTTATATATTAGAGAATTAGTGAAGAATTTAATTAATTTAGACTCAAATGAACGCAAACTCAGTCCACAAATATTGTCAGAACTGACAGATTCTGTATTTCCAAAGTATTTCGAATCACTTTATGACTATTTGCGACAATTAGTACGACTCCCGCCCGACGCTAAGATCATACGACTCTCTCAAGACATGGACGCACTCGTGGAGTCAATCCTCGCACAGGAACCCCACGGACTGCTTCTGCTCTTAGTTTTGATTACATCAACAATGCGTGGACTCAAACACATTCACTGCAAGATTTTGGCCCAACGCCTGGCCTGCAAAATAGCCAACTCCTCGCCCCTCATGTCTGCCTTCATCACTGACCGACTTTTGCCATATTTATTGCATTCACTCAACGATTCTGACGCCAGAGTAAGAGCAGAGGCTATTAATTCAATAACTAATAGTTTAGAACAAGTGATTGATTTGCCGAACAGTGATAACAATGTGTTTACGGATTATATTCTTCCGGTTTTAGTAAGTCTTTACAGTTGTTCCCGAATCGAATGATTTGACAGACGAACTAATTATAACATCATATAATCCACTCTCAGTGTCAGGTCGTATCCGATCGTTCAGTGTTTGTTAGGCTAACACTCGCAGCAAATATAAGTCGTTTATCGAAAGTGGCCCTAAACTTCTTGAATCAATCGTGTGATCAGAACTATGACGAAGAGCTATCACTACTTCACGAAGCATTCCAACTGATTGTCTCACAACTGCTGACCGACACAAACAATTGCGTTCGGCGAACACTCCTCTTGACTCCTGACAGCTGTGCAAACCTCTGTGTCTTTTTCGGGCGACAAAAGACTAAAGACGTGGTTTTGAGTCATATAATCACTTTTCTCAACGATAAGGTATTGGCTCTGAATTTAAAGACATTTAATTAAAATGAAATTATGATTTGTTTGACCACAGAATGACTTCCAACTGCGCGCCTCATTCTTCGACAACATAATAGTGATCGCATCCTATTTGGGCTCTCAGTGTGCGTCTCAGCCCTCTATTCTTCAGCCACTGCTTCAACAGGGCTTATCAGACGCTGAAGAGACTATAATATATAAAACAATAATGTCTTTGTCTTCACTTATAGAACAGGGTTTGTATTGATTTAAACCAATTATTAAATTGTAATCAAATCCTTTTCTCAAAAGGATTACTAAACAAAACCATAACAATAGAGTTGGTTAAGGAGGCACTGCCTCTCTTGGCTCATCCAAATCTATGGATAAGAAACGCTTTGATTGTACTAATCCTGACTCTGGCCTCACGTCTTTCATTGGCTGATATAAACTGCAAAATTAAGCCTTTGATTGAACCACACCTTCAAAGAAATATTCATTCACTAAAAAACGGTTCGCTTTTGTCGGACGCTATCTATCCTTCGATTCCCCGAACTATTTATGAATTAATATTGAATTCAAAGCTAAATATCGACAAACTATTCGATTGTTTGGCACAAAGAAAGGCTTTGCGAACGATTCCACGCCATCACCAGTCGGTGATTGTATTCGAAGACGCACTCTATACACGACTCACTCACGAGGGTATGACTGACCAAATCGAGGACCAATTGGTCGGTCTCTCGGATTTGAGTAAAAAGATATATAAAAACAAAAAGAATTTAAACCCAAAAAAAGTTTACGGAAATGTTGTTCTCAAATGCGAACCAATCAATGGAAGGCTTAACAGACGGTGTTTTAGTGTTATTCTTCGCGACTCTAATCAGGAAAAGTCGAACGCAAAGAGACAGACGTCGACTATGAATGAGGAATGGCTTCATATGTTTGGATCGAACGCCAAATTGATTTCTTCTAATGACGAGGACGTGGAGAGTGTAATACCAGTGGCACACGAGGCCCGAGAGTATGATCAGTCGCACATTCAGTGCCCGCCCTGTCATAAGGAAATCAAAAAATTGATTCAACACAAGAAGAATGAGTTCAGTCCTTTAGTTATAGTAAAGTCTTTGCGTTCGAATCCATTCAAACCAAAGGGTGTATTAGTGGCTCATTTGCACGAACACGAGTCGGCCATTAAGCGAGTGCTCAGAATAGGCGACTCTAGTCTTTTTGCCACCTGTTCTGCCGACGGAACTGTCAAAATATGGGACTCGTCTAAAATGGAGGGCAAGAGTGTTGTCAACAGATCGCGACTCAATTTTGCCTTTCATTCATCACTTAATCCCCAATCGATTGAAGGAATGACTTATTGTAAGGAATGTATTATCGCTTTTACGAACAGTAATTGTGTTTATATTTTGGAAATGATTTCGAGTACTTTACGAATGAGAGAATTGAATAAATTTCAAGTAATGCCAGACATTCCCGGCTCTGTTATCACTGATATTACCACTTTAAGCACAAACACATTCGCCATATCTCTGTCCGATTCATCGATTCTCGCTTATGACCTGCGGATCATTCAGTCGAACCCCACTTCCGTCCAACCCATTTGGAAGTTGAATATCGCGGCGCACGAGAGGCTCATCACATCCATAGACGGCAATCAATTT
The DNA here is from genome assembly GCA_034693365.1 of Liacarus xylariae. Lineage (NCBI taxonomy): Eukaryota > Metazoa > Arthropoda > Arachnida > Sarcoptiformes > Liacaridae > Liacarus > Liacarus xylariae. The sequence continues at coordinate 4,825 of JAQFXN010003095.1, read as the reverse complement.
GTTTTATTCGCCGGAACCTCTAGAGGACTACTCATTACATTCGACTTAAGGTTTCTCTTGAGATCAAACATTTCTTCATATCCGACACAAAATCGGATCCGAAGAATACAACACACAGAGGACGGCCTCTACTCCTCAGGTAAAGCACTCGGAAGTGGAACTCAAATAATACTAATAAAATAGTATTTAATACTAAATTGTTCTATAGCTCAGGGAAACTGTGAAGTGACGCTTTGGGACTGCGAGTCCGGCTCTAGACTTAAAACTTTGTGGGCCAGTACTGCACCACCTCTTTCATTAACACAGGTATTGACCGCTCTATTAATGATTGTAATCATCAAAAACTAATTTGTTTGTATTGCGTCAACACTAAGGCATCGGCGCATTCAGTGTTGGGAATGTTAGTGACAAACACAGGCAAAGACTCTTCAATTATAACTTCGGGAACTGATATGCGAATCCGTTTTTGGGATTTAGCGACACCTGAAAGGAGTTATACAATCAGTGATAACTCAAAGTGCAATCAAAGCGTCAATTATTCGGCAAAATTTATTGAAGGCATACAAGTTATACAGGAGTGTCAGGAAAGTCCACAATCGACAGCTCAACAACACTCGTCATGGGATCAACAAATGGTCACTTCCGCACACCGGGACTGCATCACAGATCTCACCCGAATTAATCACTTACTTGTGTCCACCAGTAGTGACGGTGTCGTCAAAGTTTGGAAATAAATTATTTCTCAATTATATAAACGATATTAAAGTTAATTAATTTGTTTAAACATTAATTTATACACAAATATATATATATATCTAAAGTCCTCCCAAACAAATATATTTTACGTCAACAAATTCATCCGTTCCGAAGTGTGAGCCCTCGCGGCCTAACCCCGACTCTTTGACGCCACCGAACGGGGCCTCACAGGTCGATATGATTCCCTCATTGACGCCAATCATTCCTACTTTCAATCGTTTGGCGACTCTCCAGATCTGTGACAAGTCGTTCGAATAGAAATAACCGGCCAGTCCTACACGTGTGGCGTTCGCTAGCGATAGCACTTCCTCTTCGGTTTCGAATCTTTTAATAAATCAAATTAAGTGATATTTAATGGAATACAGTATATAAAGCGTTAAATTATTTAAACTTTTATTGTATTTATATTATTATTATTTAAATAAATCAATAAATTAAGTGTTAAATACTTATATATCGGGGCTAAGGGTCCAAATGTTTCCTCTTTAGTGAAGAGCATATCTGTATTAACATTCGTAACAATAGTTGGTTCGAAAAAATTTCCTTTAATATGCTTTCCTCCACATTGAACAGTCGCCCCCCTTTCCATCGCATCCTTTACATGTTGTTTGACTTTTTCGACAGCATTTGAATTAATCAGTGGTCCTATTGTTGTATTGCTGTCAATGCCGTCGCCAACAATCAAGTCTTTGGCCATTCTTTGACTTAGTTTAGTGACGAATGTGTCGTAAATGGAATTTTGAACGAATATACGGTTCGCACAAACGCAGGTCTGAACACAACAAACATTTAAATAATTTCCAAATAATTGCTTCAAATCATTAGTGCATTACTTGTCCGGCATTTCTAAACTTTGATGCAATACATCCTTCGACTGCTTTGTCTACATTTGCCGAATCGAATACAATAAAGGGTGCATTTCCTCCCAATTCGAGACAAACCCGTTTGACAGTAGAGGCCGACTGAGACAATAATATCTTTCCCACAGCTGTTGAACCCGTGAACGAAATGGCAGAGATGTCTGTCGACTCACAAAACGTTTTACCGATAAGTGAAGTGTTCTTTCGAGAAGAGGGAACGACATTAATGACACCCTTTGGAAACCCGGCGTCTTCTGCCAGTTTGGCGATCGCCAGTGCAGAGAATGGCGTCTCTTCTGATGGCCTCACTATAGCAGTACATCCGGCGGCCAATACGGCCCCCAATTTCCTCGTAATCATAGCGTTCGGGAAATTCCACTAAAAGTTCAGAAATTTATTGGAATTTATTCGAAAATTACTTTTTTAGAAACAATTACTGACAGGAGTTATGATAGCGACGACACCAATGGGTTCTTTGGTGTACAAAATCATCCTCCGATCCCATGGGCTCTGCAACACCTGTCCGCTAACCCGTTTGGCCTCCTCTGCAAACCACTCCCAAAAGCTGGCCCCGTATGCTATCTCTCCCATCGACTCGTTTATGGGTTTTCCCATTTCAAGTGTCAAAACTTGTGCCAAATCCTTCTGTCGGGACATTTGGAGTTCAAATAACTTTCTAATGAGTTGTGATCTGTATTTGGCATTTGTTTCGCTCCAATCCTTGAATGCATTCTTCGCACTATTGATGGCATCGTTGGTCTCAATGAGATCGCAATCAAACGCTTCGCCAATCGTTTGTCCATTCGATGGATTGTAAACTTTGAATGTTTTGGTGGAAGACATACGCCATTCGCCGTCGATATAGGCTTTCGATTGTAAATCATTTAATAGACTATTGGAAGACATCTTACGAACCATTAAGTGTTCACTAAATATGTCATTAATTCGTAATTTTAGACATAATTTAAGATAATTTTGTTTAAAGACAAACATTTTTATCACATTATTTGATAAATAATTCAAATGTAAACTCAATTCAATGCCATATTAATAGGCAATCAATGAAACGATGCTTTCATTGAATCTTCAATTGAACCTAATTTTTATGATTACTTTTAATTTATAGTTAAATCCAATGTTTGCGCACATATAGTGCGCACAAATCAATAAACTTTTTAAAAGTCTTCAAAATATTTTTTAAAAGTTTAAAAATGTGGACAAATATTACATTTAAACTAAATATTTGACACAAAATAAGTGATTAATTGATTCAATTGTTTTCATTTGCAAATCAATACTATTTTAAAACTTTTGGCTTTTTTACAACCAATCTATGGATTGTCCACTCTTTGGCTGTCTATCAGTTCCTATTATTTCAGACCACATGTCATGACGTCATTTGAAAACGCGGTTTAAAAACAAAACCATTTGTTTTGTAACAAAAGTTTTGTCATATCATAACATATCATTTAAGAGATTTTTTATTAAGAGAAAACAAAGATCAGCTGTAGTGCTAACACATAATAGAGTAGACATGTAAAATGTGGTTTCCCAGAAAAATATGTTACAAACATTTCGTGAATAGTAACACAATCTTTTCTAATCACGATAAATAAAAAATGTTAATTCAATCAAAAATATCTAATTATCATTAATAATCTCCTTAATATTAATAATGATAAGGAATAATGAGATCGTAAAGTTGAATAGATTAAATTAAATTTCAACAACAGCATAAGAGTTTCAAAGGACGCGATTTCATCAAACATTTATTTCATTAATTCGATGTTAACTAAATAAATTTAAATTAATTAAATTAAAACAAAATCTATTCAACTAAATTAACAATTCATTTTAAATAAGTATCAATTTTTACGGTTTTAATTCAGTTAAATTACTTTTAATTCAGTAAAATTAATTTAAACATAGTTTAATTAGTTTCAATTTATTTATTCAATTAATAATTTTTAACTGAAATGTGTGAATCAAAGTCCAAAAAATTGCTTTTATTCCGCGGACGTTTCAGGGTTTATGTCTCAAGTATTAAAATTATATTAAAAATATATTTTTAAAAACAACTCTCACTTTTTCTGATAGGAATACAGAAAGAGAGATCATTTTAATCAAATTGATTAAAAAACATTTTTAATTTAATTAAATTAAGGTTAAAATAAATGCAAAATTGTTGAAAACAATAATATTAGACAACACGTGCTTTATATCAGAGATAACAATATATTTGTAGTGCAATTGGGAGGGTAATGCTTGTTGAATTGGGTCCAAAATTGAAGTTTCTTGTGTATATTATCTTGCTAGTATATAAAATACTAATTTATTTTAACATAATTTCTATCTAACATGCTAATGACCACTAATTTGGCCAAAATCTGGTCATTTTTCAAAAACTCCCTACTTGTGATCTCTGATATTTTTTCTCAAAAAGTCATTTATTGGTCGTAATTTTTAGTTCGCGTCTCTAAAAAAATAATATTTAATAAAATATTTGATGTACATAATCTAGAGTTATGTAAACACGTGCTTTAATTTAACTATAAAATTATTTAATTTTAAACAGGTTTGTCAATTTGTAATTAAACCTATTAACCCAAAATCTCGAATCCCAAAATCTCGAGTCCCAAAATGTCGAAACCCAATATTTCTAATTCCAAAATCTCGCATCCAATATTCTCGAAACCGAATATCTTGACAACTTATGGTATTGATATTTTGATTGTCAGAACGTTCAATTGACAATTTATACTTTATTTAAGAACTCTACAAAAAATTTTCTTTAATCTAGTTTTCAAAATTTTGAGTTTCGAGATTATGGTTTCAAGTATATGGGTTTCGAGTTATTGGGTTTTAAAATTATGGGTATCGAGATTTTGGGTTTCAAAATTATGGCTTTCGAGATTTTGGGTTTCGAAATTATGTCTTTCGAGATTTTGGTTCTAGTGATTATGTGCTTCGAGATTTTAGGGTACTCTTGTAATTAAGATATGTATTAACTGAAAGAGAATCTGAAAATTTTTAATACAAATAAAGTTTTACTTTACTCCTCTTGCATTTTTCATTTCTTGGGAATTTGTATATACTATAGAATTTTGAAAATTTTTGCTAAAAATACCCCCCCCCTCCACACTTCTTATCCCTGATTCAATTGTTTTGATTCTAAATAAATTAATTGAATTGAATTAAATAAAATTCTA
>JAQFXN010003094.1:0-11480 GCA_034693365.1 Liacarus xylariae | reverse complement strand
CACCAGTCAATTTCTATTATTAATAAACTTTTGTATTATTAAATACAGTTAAAATTCTATCTGTGCCATACAGAGAAGACATTGCATAAAGCAATTTAATTGGTTTTTTGATTTTAATATATAGTCATACCTGCATTTCCTGGCGGTCCTGGAAGTCCGGGTGGGCCTGAATCGCCTCTGGGACCTGATGGGCCAGTTTTTCCTATTTTTCCTTCTATCCCTTCCGGTCCCTTAAATATTAAAAACAATATTTTTAAATATTTCATTACATATTATATTTCATAGTTGTTATTGAATTGTATTTTTGGGTAAATTTTTATTTTCTTATCGATTTGTAATTAGAATATAAATCAGTCTCTATTTGAGTACTAAATGTTCACAACTAATATTGAAGAATATTTAAGCAATACCTGAACGCCTTTTGGGCCCTGCAATCCCATAAGACCAGGTACTCCAGGCTCGCCAGCAATTCCTGGCTGACCAGGTTTTCCTGGTTCACCACTCAATCCCTGGAATAAATTAATTTTAATTTTCTTTAATTATTGATTCTATGAATTTTGATAATACCCGCTCTCCTGGAAGTCCGTCCTTTCCGGGCACTCCCGGACGTCCAGCGATACCCTTAAATAAATAATTTAATTTAAATTTATATCTTCTTTCAGAGCTTTATTACTCTTAATCCTTGAATTCCTGGAGGCCCTGGCCTACCAGCCTCTCCTTGATTGCCTTTAGCTCCTTGCAAACCCTCCGATCCACGTTCTCCCTGCGCTCCTTTTGCCCCTGAAATAAATTTGGTTAAACTGTATATAAGCTAAAGCAAAATCAAACCTGGGCTTCCATCTGCTCCGGGCAATCCTCTCGGTCCAGGCGTTCCCTTTAATCAGAATGAAGTCATTTTTGGATTAAAAAATTAAAGGATTGGTAATTTACTCTTTCCCCCTGTGGACCGGGTGCTCCTGTTTTGAAATAAAACATTTTTAATGTAATGATTCAAATTGTTCTCAAAGTTCGTACCGGTGGGCCCAACCGCTCCAGTTTTTCCTCTCTTTCCCGGTGCTCCAGTCTGTCCCTGTAGACCTTGAGGTCCCGGTTCACCTTCAATCAAAATTTTTTTATTTAAATTTATAAAAAATATGAAACTTTATATTCAAAAAAAGTATATTATTATAAATTCAATTGTAATTCTTAACTAAGAATAGAATTAAATATATAAATGGCTTTAATTTAAATCAAATAATATGTGATAATCCTCTCTACCGGTGTCTCCTTTTTTGCCGGTCTCTCCTTTTAATCCTGTTTCACCCGGACTTCCCTATAGAGCAGGAGTATTAGCTTAAAATATGAAGGACTTGTATTAAATGACGCACTCGTTCTCCTTTTGAACCGATAGGACCCGGACTTCCGGTTAGACCTAAAAATAAAAGTATTAAAAGTATTTCAATAGTTTTAAATAATCAAATATATGCTGTCATACCGGGTGGTCCGCGCGCTCCTGGAAATCCTGGCGCTCCCATCAGACCCGTATCGCCTAAATATATAAATCATATGTAAACACAATTGAATTCATAGCAAATATTTGATGCACTCATACCCTGAACTCCTTTTTGTCCGACTGCACCATCTTTTCCGGGCACTCCGGCTAATCCCTGTTCTCCGGGTATTCCAGGTTTACCCGATTCACCTCTTGAATAAATCAAAAGTCAATAATTACCATCAATATATAGTATGGATATATGGTTGCATACCGGGGTCCCTGTGGTCCCACATCCCCTTTAGGTCCAATATGACCCATATCTCCCTTCGCACCTGATTTGCAAAATTATGAAATTCAATGATTTGTCGAGGGTGATTAGATCTTCTTTACTACCTTGAGATCCTGGGAAACCGGGTGGACCGGGTCTGCCTGTTGTCATGAAATTCATTTTCAATGAAATTAAGGAATAAATATTTTGAATTTAATAGTTTAGTGCAAACCTGGAGATCCAGGTGGTCCTGATTGGCCCTGAATTCCATCTAATCCTCGTATTCCTTAATTTTAAACAAATTAATTAGATATTCAAAAATGTTAATTTGGTTCAAACCTGGAGGACCAGGAGAGCCATCCCGACCCCGTTCTCCTCTCGGACCTAACAAAGTGTTAATTTCAATTTAATTTTAACAATATAAAATTAATAAATTTGTTTTAAAAATGTTTTAATGATTTTAGAAAATTAGTGATCATTTTAAAATTACCTGAAGGACCGGCTAATCCTTGTGGCCCTAATAACACGAAAATATAATTATAATACAGTTTGTCTGATTTCATTATAATGTTTAAAAAGGTACCTTGTTTACCGGGTGCACCAGTTGGTCCTTTCTCACCCGCTTCTCCCTATAATTGAGTATAGAGTATAATACAAAATTTTATATTGACTAAAATATTTTATATCTTACTCTTTCCCCTTTAGCCCCATCTAATCCACTGAAACCGCGGTGTCCTTTAGGTCCGGGCAATCCAGGCATTCCTTGGAAGCAAATAATTTTGAATTAAACACTTATTTGTGCCAGTATAGTTGTGCTATTATACCGGATAATCCTCGTGGGCCTGGAGTTCCTGCCGGTCCAATGGGACCCTAAATTATGAATTTGAAAATTATTAACTATAAATAATACTCATGTATATTTTCAATGTTAATCCCTTACAGGTCTTCCATCTTCTCCATTGTCGCCATCCTTTCCGGGCAAACCTGGAGGTCCTCTGAAATAAATTAATTAATGATTTCTACGATAAATTTAAATGATATCAAATGTTAACTAATGATCAAAAAGAGAAATAATTATTGATGTTTTGCAAAATAAAAATATGAAATCTTACTATTAATAGGAAGAAATTATTTCAGAAACCGTATTATACCTCAAAGCTTAAATGTTTAAAAATTAATAATGTTAAATAATAGGGTTGTATCACAAACTGAAGAAAATTTTATCATTTCAACTTATTTTTCTTTAGAATTTTACGTTAATATTGAAAATGAATCAGGTAAATATATTTTACCTTACAAGTTTTGAAAAATTAATAAATCCAACTGACATTTTTAGCAAAATTGTCTCAAAATACCCCCCCTCTATATTCCCTGACTCGGCCCACCTCAATGTCAGATTCTTATCAAAAATTGTATCTACTTTAACAGCTCTGATACTATTTTAAGAGAATATTTACTCAAATATGTTTAAATGCATTAACCCATGAATTTATATTTATTATATCGTTGAGTCCATTGAATTCTGCAATAACTTTGAAGTCACAAAACTCCAACTTAAACACAATTTTTTCCAAATGACTTACAATTTTAAGCTTATTTTATATGATATTAGATTGATAGCTAATTGTTAATCAATTAAACTTATATCAATTACCAGTAATATCAAACAAATAACATTTAAAACGATATTTCATTTGGAAATAATGTTACCGTAATCTACAGTTTTAAAGCTTGAAAGTTACTGCAGAATTCAATTTACTCGATATGTAAAATAAAACTTCACTAAATTAACTGTTATTGGGTCAGCGTTTGACTGAAAATTCTTTGCAATATCTAATAATTTGGGAAATATATTTCTATAATGTTGTATATTAATTGATATATTACCTTTCCCCTGGAGAGCCAGGCGGTCCCATTGGTCCGATTTCACCTATCATATATTCAAATATTAATTTAAATAAAATAAACATAAACATAAGCATAAGCACACACCTGGAGGGCCTGGTAAACCATGGTGACCTTGTGGTCCTGAAGGTCCTGCTGGTCCAGATATGCCTCTGGGGCCTGTGGGGCCCTATTTCCAATGTAAATAAAATATTGTATTGTGTAGTATCTTAACCCTTATAAACTGATCATCAGATTAACAGTTTGGCAAGTGTAACGCCAAGGTTTCATAATATTGCCTGTTGGGAATTGCCTGATTTTGCCAGCCCAATTTTTAAAATGGGTTCCGGGCAGATATAACTTTTAACTGATTTTGCTTTAAAAAATCTTCATTGTTTGCAAAATTTAGTGACAAACCGAACTAGCTCAAAAACACAAAACATTCAGTCTGATAATCACTGTCCGGATGCGATTCCATACGTAATAGTCATAAGATCTTTGTTTGTTTAGAAAATACAGTAAAGTGTGGTAAAAGAATTTTGATTTAATTTTGATGAATTTTAAAGATTTATTTATAAAAGTTTAATAATTCTCCAAATATTATGAGTTAATTATTCTTTAAAGAACGATATCAATTGAAAGAGAAAGTGAGAATTTATTAGAGCAAACTCTACAGGGCTGTTTTAAGTTTTCCGTACATTTCATTGTCAAAGGTAGAGCTGGAAAATGGCATTTTGAAAAAGATAAGAATCTGACATTGAATCACACCAACTCATAATAACTCTATTGATTTCAATGGGTTTCAATAGAGTTAGTATGAGTTGATGCGATTCATATCCATTTCAATTGGTCATTTTCCTGCTCTGGTCAGAGGGTATTTTGTAATTAATAAAAACGATTTCAAAATTTAAACATTATGGAACACAATGATAGGTTTGATTAATTCGCACATGCTGAATGGTAATGATTAGTGATATAGGTGAAATTGTGAAATTGGTGGAAAATTAATATTTTTAAAAAATACTGTTTTGATTTTCAACACTCAATAATAAAAAGAATGTGATATCGGTTGACATGTGTTTTGTAAGTATATGTCTAACTATTGAAAGTCCCTGATTGCGGAGGAAAATTTGCTGATTTTTTAATTTTGATCTGTAAATAGGATCAAAATATATAATCCGACAAAATCCTAGGGTGCGCTCGAAGACCTAGGTGAAAAATTCTGGGGGTTAAATATTGTAGCATTATGAAACTTAACAGGTGTTTATGAATCGATTAACTCCTCAATATAAATTATATATATCGTTGGAAAGCTTATGGCGTAACGAATCCAACGATACAGGTCTGACCATTGCCTTCGGTATCACCGCCGCGCTGGCCACTCACCGCAGAGGAATAGTTTTAACAGCAATCTATCTGCTATTGAATGAGCTTTCCAGCGATATATATATTGTGGCGTATTCATGAAGATTATAAAACCTATCTAGTTATATAAATACTACAGTATTTAACTTTTAGACTTTATCACTTTAATTTTCGAGCGCACCCTAGGATTTTGTTGGAATACATATTTTGGTCCTATTTTTGGGTTAATAATAAGTCACAATTCTTTTTTTAAAGGAGCTGAGAGGAATTTTAAGAAAATAATGATTGGGAGCAGAGGGGAAGGGAGAAGATTCTGCAGCTAAACTGTTTCAACTGAGGAATTCATGTAATCATTTTGATATTCTTTGGTTTTATTTCTCATTTCTCATTCCCATTTCTGAGATTTTCATTCACTCACCACTTGTGTCTGTAAATACTGGAACGAGTCGAGTGGGGGTCCTTTGTCTCCCGATGATGCTTGAGCTGCGGCCAGACTATGGAACCACGCAGATATATCACCAGAAGGTCCAGGAGGTCCGGGATTTCCAGGACTGAAAAATTCATGGAATATTCCAATTTCGTTAAATCTTTAATCAAGTTTTGAACTCACATTCCATGACTTCCAGAATCGCCTCTGACTCCAGGGGGTCCGGGAGGGCCTGAATCGCCCTTTAATATAACCATAATTTATAATTTAATTAATAGGAATATAATATACGCCAAGGGTTTAGAAATTCCAACATAAGTGACAATTCATATGTTTTTAAACAAAATTCAATTTAAGTTCTTTTAAATACAATAATTTGGTATTTCTTCGCACTATGTTTTAGGAAAGTTTTCTTATGACAGAACTTCATTTTAAAACCACATTTGATTGTCTATAAATAACTAATTAATGACTTACTATTCTAATTTCAGGTACTATTATAGGTGTCGATGTTGTAGCCCTTGTTGTTTCTGATGGCGGCTGTGATCTCGTCTATAAATTATATGAAATAATATTTGAGAAAATGATGTTTTTGAGTGAATTTTATCCTTTCCAACCACTTCTAAAGCCTCTTCAGCACAAACGGGACAACATTTTCCAATCGGAATATATTTTTGTGTTTTACACACAATGTTCGGACATTCCTCTGTATCACAGACTGTATTGCCGAGAAGACACTTGCATGTCGTACAAGAATCAGGATTCCATTCCTCCCCGTCTTCATAAACATTACCCTCAAATAGACATTCCGTCGCATCTAATCATTGAAAATGATTTTATTGATTAAATTATTAGTTTAATGAATGAGTGTTTAAAAAATATCAGAAATACTAATCATTAAAACAAATTATGATTCGCAACACTTTATAGATTTTAAGCAAAAGTGGAAAAATATTTATTTAATTTTTCAAATATATTATATAATAAGTGACAATATTTTAAATATTTTTCGCAACTTTTCAATAAACTTTCAATTCTTTTTAATTTACTTTTAATCTCTTGTATAGATTTATATATAATAGTTAATACTAAAAACTCACCAATATTTTCATCGTCTGGTTCTTCATTTCTTTGAGAATTTGCTAAACATACAAGATTAATTAACAAATAAATGTTTAGAAGAATTAACAATTTATTTGAGTATATTTTTATACAAAAAGATTTCATTTCATAAAATTTCGTGAATATTATTCTAATTATTCAATAGAATTTAGAAATTTACATCATTTAAACCATTCGTTCAGAACAAACTTTATAAATTTTTATAAATTAGAGTGAAATGAATTTTTTAAAGAGCAGTGGCTTATGTATGACATAAAAAATCCTTTTCTTTTCCGAATTCGCGTACACTTAAAGAATTTTTTTATAATATAATATATTAAAACATATGCTTAAGTCAATCAAATTTAGTTTTTATTTATTTTTTATTTAAACAAGAATTGTTACAATAACTCCTCTTTCATTAACGATAGAAGGATTTTGAATTCATTGAAATAGTCTTTCACTAAATTTTATTCCTGTTGATTTCTGGTATAGTATACTCTTTTAAACCAACAAAGAATAAGTCTCTTATTTGAACAATGTTAATTAATATCATTTTAGTAAATACTCTGTATTGTGCATATATCTTGATTACTTTTGTAAATCGATTGAATGAGCTTTATTAATATAACGAATCATTATTAATGACTGTAACTTTAAAAATTAACCTTTTTATGAATTTCATTAAGTATTAGAGAGCTCTGACCAAAATCATACAAATAATTGTTTAATATCAATGTCCGACCCTATACAGTATATTTTTAGATGTCAGTTGTTTTCCGTTTCACTTACAATAGGACTGCAACTGAATTTATATACTATTAATTCTGCAAAATATGAGTTTAAATTTTGTTTTGATTGAAAAATTTGGTCATTTAATATTTAATACAAATTATTACTGATATATTGAAGTATTTAATAATTTCTTTGCTACTGATTATAATTTATTAATTTATAATCTGTGACACTCAAACAGGGATGTAGTTTTCATTTAACAACAAACCAAAAACTTATGTTTTACCTTAATATCAAAAATTTTGATTCAAAATCTGTTAAAATATACATAAATGAGTTATTTGTAAAAATTTGGTAAAAATACGACGAAATCCAACCTTCAATTAATTAACAAATCAACAATAACAAAAATTGCACTTATGATGAAAAATTTAAAGCTATTCAATCTTTTATAAATTTATAATATTCTTTATTAATAAAACTAATAAAAATGATACTGTCCACAAACATATGAAGATAGTCTTAGATGACAAAGCAGAGATGGCACAGAATTTCAATTAGTGCCGAAGGAGCAGTAAATTCTGTGCATTCAAAAACCATAGGGGGTTAAACATTGCGTCACCACATGACGACTAAGTAGGTTCTTTAACTTAATTTAGCAATAGACAATGATTAGAATAGAAAATTCTAAAATTTTGCCTGTAGTTAAGAAAAATGGTATCTGAAACGTTTTCCCCCATATTTTTACCAATTTTTTGACATTTTTGTTTACTATTATGAATTACTAAAATTTTCCTTCATGGAGGGGTACCATAAAACAGATCGGATTATTAAACCTCCTTCTGATGATCTCTGACCACAAATGATATTATAGAATCTGCATTTCTTGCGCACCATTGGGTATAAGTGTGGTATTAGAATGATTTGGGTTAACCAACTCATACCATAACACCTACAATATTATTTGATTACATTTTCCGCATATACTTAGATATTCTGTTAACATATAGTATATTGTATACACTTATTGAAAAAACAAAATATCAATTACAGTACTAAAGGCTTACAATTAATAACAATTTGTTCTAAACCGGAAAGAATGTTGTAAAAGAATATTCTATAGATATAATTTATAAGTTTAGTTGAATTCAAGGTATAATTTCTATAATATTGTAGTATACGGTATGTTTCTTGAGAAAGGATATATTAAGTATTTTAGTCACTTGAATTTCGGTAACCTGGGGAAAACATATTACCATTAAGTCTATGTATTTAACTAACCCACCATGGTGACCATTTTAAGCCCTAACAAACCATTTAATATGTTCTTTCCCAAGTAACACAGTGTATAATAAAGAAATTATTTTTTCAATAATAGCTAGATTTGACAGAATCAGCCAGCATAAGTATTTTGAATCAATTAGCGGTATATTGAAATAGTTTTTTCTGTTATTTTTTTATATTTTCAATATATTTTGATTAATTTTCTATAGATTTTATATCAATACCAATGAATTAACAAATAATTTACTGTTTATTAATGCAAAATAATGAAATAGAAATTAAAACCTTGAAACACATTTCAATTATTTAAACTGATTAATAATTTGGTGAAATCAGATTTGAAAAATATCTTGTAGTTTTTGAGCTAGAGCATGCTTATATTTATGACCAACATCATTTGTATAAAATAAAATTTCTGTATTTCATATATGTTTCCCAAGATTCCATAGTTGGGGAATTTTATCATTGAATTTTGTTAACATAAACCTAGCTGGAACCATGAAATACCATTCCAACCTATTTTGTCAACGATTGCATGTTAAATTCGTGTTAATTATCTTGAATTTCCTCTTATTTCTACAGAAATGTGCAGAGAGGGAGATCCAGCCCGGAATACCCCCTGTCGCTTTGGTCGGATACCCCTACAGGCTCTGCGCGAGATGCTCTTACCTCAAGACAGATTTTAGTAACTGCTCCGAAGGCGCTGTTTTCAAAATATTTGTCGAATAGAGAACAAGTTATTAATATTTTAGTGTTGTCACAAGGGATGTCGAAGGTCCAAAATGTTAGGGAGTGGGGGTATTTTTCGACGAGAGCCAAGGGGTATCAAGTGATAAAATGGCGGATTTTGTCAATTTTGGCATAGGAGTGGGAATAGGGGAGGGTTTTTTCAAAAAAACCATTTTCTGTCCACAATACTGTGTGTAATAAAGGTGTTTTTAATGTCCAAAATCAATGTTTTTATGATTTTCTAATACAAAATTCATTAAAAACTAGTGTTGTTAATTTACCGTAAATAAAAAAATCGACTGTAATTAATACGTAAATTTACATAAGTTTATATTTTGAGCGTTTACTATATATTTAATAAAAAATTACAAATAAATATTAAATTTAGTTAAATAGCCATTAATTCTATATTTTTATTAATAAAATCACATTCATTTTCACTGTCACTCTTATAAGAAACAGAATATTGTGTAGTTATTTTAAGATTTTGAGATTTTGAACAGTAAAAACTTTTATACACATTTATTTCACAAGCTATTTCCCTCTTTTGAGTGAATTCTTGAATATTTTGAAAACATTCTTTCAATAGAAGCGTTTTTTGTTTTGTTTAATTAAAACTTTTATTCATAAATAATACAAAATTTCAAATTTTGAATTTCATTCATAATTAATGCCAAAATGTAACTTAAAATCTAAAATAATTTACATAAATTTACACAACACTACTAAAAATAGCGAATCATTGCTAAAAATTGCTTCTTTATAGTTTTTTTTTAGTATAAAACACATTAAAAACTAGTGAAATAGTGCTCAAAACGACTTTATTCAGTGGTTTTTAATACATCTGCAATGCAAAGCATGAAATATTACTAATCTTTAATAAATTTGATAAAATATAAAACGGTGCCTCAGAGAGGGGGATATGTCGCAGAATATTGAGATATCTGACAAAAACGCTAAGAGTGGTATTCCGGACTAGAATCCCCCTCGACATCCCTTGTTTCCACTAAGTATTGTATCAACAATACCATAAATAAACTTATGTTAAATAGTATTTAATGAGTTTTTGAGTTTTTCAATAAAAAAGACTAAAAATACAGTAATTTTAGGAAATTTTTCACTGGCTTATTAAAAAAACAAGAATGACCATTAATATATATAACTCCGCTTTCACAAAAAAATAGATGGTTCTTAGACATGAATTTGTAATAGATTCTCATGCATTCGAGGTGACCATCCTATAGATTTGTAATAGATTCTCATGCATTCGAGGTGACCATCCTATAGATTTGTAATAGATTCTCATGCATTCGAGGTGCCCATCCTATAGATTTGTAATAGATTCTCATGCATTCGAGGTGCCCAGCTCATATATTTGTAATAGATTCCCCTTCATTTAAAGTTCCCATCCCATAGATTTATAATAGATTTCCATTAATTAAAGGTTCACATCCCATAGATTTGTAATAGATTCTAATTCATTGGAGGTGCTGCTCATCCCATTCATAGAAGGTTCCCATCCCATTAATTTGTAATAGATTTCCATTCATTGGAGGTGCTGCTCATCCCATTCATAGAAGGTTCTCATCCCATTAATTTGTAATAGATTTCCATTCATTGGAGGTGCTTTCCATCCTATAGATTTGTAATAGATTCCCCTTCATTGAAGGTTCCCATCCCATAGATTTGTAATAGATTACCCTTCATTTAAAGTTCCCATCCAATAGATTTATAAAAATTTCCATTCATTAAAGGTTCCCATTCCATAGATTTGTAATAGATTCCCATTCATTGAAGGTTCCAATGCCATAGATTTGTAATCGATTCCCATTCATTGAATGTTCCCATGCCATGGATTTGCAATAGATTCTCATTCATTGAAGGTTCCCATGCAATAGATTTGTAATAGTGTCCCATTCATTGAAGGTTCCCATGCCATAGATTTATAATAGATTCCAATTCATTGAAGGTTCCCATCATATTAATTTGTAATAGATTTCCATTCATTGGAGGTGCTGCCCATCCCATTCATTGAAGGTTCCCATCCTATTAATTTGTAATAGATTTCCATTCATTGGAGGTGCTGCCCATTCTATAGATTTATAATAGATTCCAATTCATTGAAGGTCCCCATCCTATTAATTTGTAATAGATTTCCATTCATTGGAGGTGCTGCCCATCCCATTCATTGAAGGTTCCCATCCTATTAATTT
>JAQFXN010003093.1:0-11483 GCA_034693365.1 Liacarus xylariae | reverse complement strand
ATAGTCATCTTCTGATACTCAACTTCCCTTTGAAACACATCCCTACTTAATCTGATAGGAATAGTTATCTTCTGATAATCAACTTCCCTTTGAAACACTTCCCTAATTTGAACATATATGGGAAACCCGTTTACATTAAGCGAATCTAAAATGTAAACCAAACACATCATCATATAGAATCACATGTCACATATTAGCATTGAAGTTTATAGCTCTATAATAACTATACTAATCTGCTTTGCTTGTATGATCTAGAATAATGCATTTCGAAAATTCCATTCAACTAATTTATTTAACTGATTTTGTATCTTTATTCTTTTATTTGATTAAACTTTCTTCTCGGATAAACTCTTCATTTTTAAGAGTAAGTCTTTGTTTTTTTCTTTCTTTAAAAAGGTCAATCAGCCTAACTCAGTGTTCGGCCCAGGCCTGGTGCCGAACCAGGTGAAGTATTTCCCTTTTATAAAGGTCTCGTCTGGTCACACCGATCGATAAGTGAAGCGTCATTGGTGCATTACGAGGTTCAGTATTGGCCAGTCTGTAGAGAGCGGCTCATAGTAAACGACGTTCCACTCAAAGAAATCGGTAGTGTCCTAATGGCCGGGTTCGAGTAACGATCCAGGACTTAAACCGCTCGAGTCTGGTCAGCCACGCAGAACACCGCCACGCCCGAGGAGTGGACTGGAATTAGGACCGACACTGACAGTTAGATGATGATGGATCTCAGGGAAGGGCGTTATGCCAGTTGGCGTTGAATTCGGGCCGTATGGTACACGGCCACGCCCTCCCTGGATTTGGCGAGCTCACGGTCATATTCAGTAATATGGATTGGAGTGCCCGAGAACGCAACAATATTCTTAATCTTTTCAATAGATTCTTTATATACTTTTGTATTATAGCCAATTAGGTGAGAGAAGACCTAGACCCACATATTTTCCCCTATAAATATCATATAACATCTCTATTATAAACAAGTTCGAAAACAAATTACGTTTCATTATTAACTATTTTTATGTTTATTTATTAATAATTAAAACTTAATTTATGTATTGAATTACATTTTCGATTACAATTACAAATTATGTTTCGATTATAACATAAGTAAACATAAAAAGAGTTAAGTAAAGATGTTGTCATGTGATGCTCATAGGGGAAATACTAGGGGTTTAGGTATATAGGAAATATATATAGAATCTGTTAGGCATTTGATTTGCTTTTTCGTTGAAAGCGGAGATAAAAATTCTAACAATGCATATTAATATCATAATTGAAATATATGCAAAGGCATGGTTGATATTACAAGAGAATTATCAAATTAGTAAAATTAAAATTTGTGCAAACAGTAAAGGAAGCAAGTTTGGAAATTCACAACCACCGAATTATCAAGTTTATAACTGGAATAGGAAATGCAAATTCATTAATATTTTAATGAAAGTATTTAAAAATAATATCAGAAAATCAATCTAAATATCAATGGAATCTGAATGTGAAACTTAATTTATCCTTGCCATCCAAGATTATAAATGTTTGGGTAGTATTCAGAGTTATATATTTTATATTAAATCTATCTAAATTTCTATGGGAACTTACGACAACATTGCTCATAAACTAACTTTAACCGAAAGATTAACATTAATATCAAGTAATTCAAAATAAAAAATTTTATACAATGTCCTTCTACGAATACGTTTCTATATATTTCTATTTGATTATATATAATCAAATTAATATTTTGTCTATCGGACACCGCTTAGTACTTAGTAGGGGACATCTTGAAATAGGCATTTTGGCGTAATATTAAGGGAGATTTTTTTAGACACCCTGATGTTAATTTTCATGATAGTTAGAATACGATATCAATTTTACACTTGGCAGACTATAGGAGTGAACATAATTCCA
This sequence comes from Liacarus xylariae, assembly GCA_034693365.1. NCBI lineage: Eukaryota > Metazoa > Arthropoda > Arachnida > Sarcoptiformes > Liacaridae > Liacarus > Liacarus xylariae. The sequence continues at coordinate 9,584 of JAQFXN010003093.1, read as the reverse complement.
TGATCAGAATTTCGATATTGCGTTGGCTGATTAGCCAATCCTCCTTGTTAATGTTAATTTTAACTAGAATATTGATAATTTATGTGCATGACTAATAAGGTAATGAAATGGTTTAGGACTAATTAATTTCTCTTAATCTCCATAGAAGATATAATAAGAAATATATTCATTACATTCTCCTATTTTAGTGGTAAACAGGGGGCGAAAATTAAACACTGTCTTATATGATAAATAAACTTTATTATATTTTGGAAAATAATCCTTAAATAGCATAAATTAAAAATTACCACGGTTTATAAATAACTCTTATTTAATGAAGACTAATGTTAGAATCTTGGATATTTAAATATAAATAAAATTGATATTAAACTTATTACTACAGTCTGTAATATTTAAAAATAGATTAATTCCAAGTAAATTTACCACTTAAAATAAGTTTTTTCTTGTTAAATCTATTTTAAATACTGAATGGAAATGTGTGGAAACGCTTTTGTAAATCCAAACGTTTATTGGGGGCAATGGGCAAAAATTAATTATTTTTTAATTTATATTACAATTAATAAAATCGAATTATAAATTTATCAAATTTAAATTATTTAATCCACAATTTATCTGCAATATAGCCACATACTATACCATACCAGGATGCTTTTTGCACTCTCTGAGTAAGATTACCCCTGGTATATTGGTTATAATCCGTCAACTGCCCAAGGTTTATACTAGAGGCCTGGCCTAGGCCGAGGCTCATGGAGTTGAGACCCAGACCCATGCCCAGGCTCGTGATATCTTTATAGGCCGATGCCCAGTCTTGAAATATTTTGAGCCTAGGCTCGTGAGGCCCAGGCCCATGGTTTTCGGGCCTGTGCTCATCACTAATTATATTAATACTAAATTGGGTATGCATAGAGATAATAGATATGAATCAAAATTTTTAAAAAGGCATTTACTTTGAAAGCATTAAAACTGTAAAGCATTACTTCATTGTAGAAAAGCAATGCATTGCTCTCAGAGAGTCTAAGTCTTAATCATTGTTTACAAAATAATTAATTATTTATCAAATTATTAATTAAGATATAAATTGTTTTAAAATTAATACAAGTTTAATAAATAGTTTGATTAAATTGTCAAATAATAAGCCGAATAGAAGGACTCTTCTTATGTTAATTGAAAACGTGTGTTACTTTCAATAATAATCTTTTGTTTTACAGTATTTTGTTTTTCAAGTAAATGCTTTATTACCCGTAACTACTCATGTAATCTTAAAGTCAGGCAAAATATAGAACAATTAAACTACAGGTTATTATAACCCGCTCTGTATAATGAAATTAAGTACTATTTAGTGGAATAAAGTTACTAATTTAGTAATACTAAACTGCTCACACATACAGTACTTTCAATATACAGTACATTGATACCATGCTCATATTCCTATCACTTGTGTTTCAATTTGAGTAAACTTTTTCACCCTGACAAATAATGTGAAAGAATTCTGAATCAATTTTTGTACTTTTATTTTTAATATTATTAATGAGTAAAATCTAGTGATAAAACTCACGTCTCTTTCATTTAAATTAAGCCAAAGAGGTGTGAGAGAGAGAGACTGCAAATCGTTTTATTTAATACAAGTCTTCATTTTGGTTCTAACACTTAATACTTCATTAGTTTATAGTATTTTATTTAAATATCAAATCAAATAATGACTTCTGAAATGAAGAATGATTTGATTGTTGAGCAAAAGGAAGAATCGACGGAACCCCACATCGCGGAGGAAGTGGTTGATTGTGTTCTACGAAATGATTTAGAAACCACTGGCGCTGGATCTCCGAGTGTAAGCATTTGGAGTATAAATACTGCATAAACTAATCCATTATTTAAAATATTAGGAAAATATGTTGATATTTAGTGATGGTTTGGCTTTAATTAAGGCGTTTATGTGTCAGACCATAAAGAGGCCTCCGATTACAATCGCACCGGTATTTAATCAAAAGTGGCAAATCTGGTATTGGAAAAGGAATGGCAGACATCATAGTCAAAGTAAGGATTGGCCCGACTTCTTGCAGCAGAAGAGCTCATTCACAACAAAAGAAGAATTTTGGAGGTATTGTATATCTCTTGTCAAATATTTTTGACTTATTCTTTGTTTCAGGTCTTACAGCGAACTAAATGGCTATGAGTTCGGACTATTGAGCTCTCACTTCGATTACTGTGTATTTAAAGAGGGAATTCAGCCCATGTGGGAGGACTCGGCCAATCGTTATGGCGGGCGTTGGATATTAGAGTTTCCCAGAAAGAACCACTGGAAGCACATGAGCTATTTGGACGATATTTGGCTGAAAGTGGTTAGCATTTGATTGGAAATTAATATCATTACAAAAATAACATTTATTTTTCTCTAGTTATTGGCCATCACTGGAAACGATGAAAGTTTCAAACCATATGTACCTGAGATTTGTGGAGTAGTGCTTATGATTCGATATGACGTCAACAAAATTGCCATTTGGACTAAGAATTCTTTCAATACTCTAATTAATTTAAGAATTGGGTATAAATTTACATCAAAATTAAGTCCAAAACATATATTGATTTAAATACAATTAACAGCGAAGTATTGAAGGCCAGCACTGGATTCGTAGGCAAAATGTATTACGTTTCACACGAATCGACGGTTAAGAAAATAGTGGTTAAAAAAGAGCACAGAATCCGATTCCAATCCAGTGAATGAAAAGTCAATTCTTGTCACAAAAAAAAGATTGATTGATTGAAAAAATACTATTTTTTTAATTCAACGAAATTTTTAATTTAATAAAATTATTTTACAAATAAATTTAAAAATTGAATCGAAAGTCTTAATTCTTTTTCTTTAAAATGTTTCGGAGTATGAGATAAAATGAGTTTTGCATTAAAAAGTAAATGGATTTCCAAAACATAAAACTAAAAATAGAATTTTTGAAATAAATGACTTCTTTTATAATTTAATTATTCAAATGAGTAAAAACAAAAAGATTTAAAATAAATAATTTTTGTGTTCATTTTGGAAAATCCAATGATTTTATATTAGTCTAAAATATATTCTACAATATTGGAAAAGGGATTGCAGTTGAGCTATACTTAAATACATGTATAGCCTGTTTATATCCATTTAAGTATAACTTTGTATTTTATGCAATCTTTTCCGATATTATAATACATTTAAACATATTATATAAGAATTGATAAATATATATAAAATATTGTCAAATATAAAGCTGCATAAGAAAAATGTCAGAAATACTAAATACAATTCATGTCATATATATTCTAAATATTAATGAAAATTATAAAATATTTAAATAAAATTTAAAACTATTTCGTATTTTTTACATTAAATGATAAAACATTTTGTTTTGTTTTGAGTCTAAAATGTTTTCCGATTTAGTTTTGTTGACACGATTTCAATACACAATAAAAAATCGAATTATTCTTATTATAAATATTTCAACATTTTATATCATATTTGGTATTGCATTCTCTAAACATAATTAAAGGATTATTTAGTCTAAAAAAGGGAGAAATTCTGAAAATTTGAGTCAACAAAACAGATAAACAAATAATTGTCAAACCGATTCTTATACTTTAAAAGTTTATTATAAATTAGACTTCAATTCTATAAATTTCTGATGAATTATATGATAAAATTCTAAAAACAAAATTCATAAAATAAATAATATTTTCTTCTAAAAACAGAAAAATTTGATTAATGTTTAATAAAAGTGTTGTTCGAGTTATTGTATAAATATATTTTAATTCGGAAGCAATTAATTTTTGAATTCAATATCGGTTTTGACAACAATTATGTTAAGTCTTTCGTCAATATATAGAGAATTTAAATGAATTTTCCTCTCATTTAACCATTTTATGAATGTTTTCCTCAATTTATAAATAATGCATAAAAAACATTAAAATCGATTCATAAGTCATTAAGAGAGAGAAAATATGCGAATCGATTATAATGTAAAAGACTTTAGATTTAGAATCAAATGAGAGGAAAGGATTAATTAATATCAAGTATTAATACATTAATCAATTTTAAAAGGAGTCAATTGTATTGATTAGTATTTGATGGCATTTGCCTCAAAAGACTTATACAAACATTACCATTAAGTTTGCAATAAATGAATGCGTTTTATGACTGAATTGTTTTGATAAGCAATTCATTCATTGAAATCAATTTAAGTTTTTTAGTGATAAATGAGATATGAATTTGAAATAAGAAATTGTATGAAATTTTAGGGAAAAACTCTGAAAAATAGTTTAAATTAGAATCCTTTCCCTTAAATACAATGAAGTAAGTGTTGAAATCATGACATTGAACTCAAACCCTTAGTATTTCTAGACTATTATTATAGCAAATGGCGATCCAATCGGGTTGAGTACTCGCCCATTGAATTTGGTTTATTTCGCATTCGGCCGTATATGCGAGGATCGGGTCTTCGATGGCTCGAGGCATCTGTTGAATGTCCCAAATGAGCGCCTGATGATCATCAGCTGTAGGACAAGTTGATTATTGAGAATAAAGTGAACTGTCATTCCATACTGTGGTCATAGTATACCTGCTGTACAGATATGACATGAAGAATGCGGAGCCCATGCGATACCATTAACGCACGCGCGATGATTGTTAAGTCTGGCCACTGGAGTACAGGGCACCCGAACGTCTAGTATAATCACTTCGCAGGCGTCCATTGCGAAAGTGGCCAAATAGTTGGGGTCCTGTTTATTCCAGGCCAGTCGTAGTAATGGGTGGTGTTGTGGGTCTTCATATATAATCGTCGAGTGCTCTAAATGTCTTAAGTCAAACATACGAACCGAACCGTCGGCGCCAACCGATGCAAACATATCACGTCCACCGCCGGCACGACTGAAGGCTATGTCATAAACCTCTTTGTCATGAGCTATGAGTTGTGTCTTCACGTGACCCGAAACTAGATTTACGCGACCCAACACTTGGCCCGTCTCGAGACCCCATATCGTACACGTCGTGTCTATACTAGAAGTGCCCAATAAGTTAGGGTCGACTTCATTCCAGTCAAATGAGGTCAGAGGCGCACAAAAGTCGGAGTTTTTATTCTATTTTATAAATAAATTATTTAGAATTTAAATAATTAAATAAAACTAATGATTGAATACATTGTTAAGTAGACATTCGAGTCGAGTCTCGTTATCACCGGCTCTCCAGACCCTTAAATAGTCGCCACTCGTGGCCAATAAGTCGGGGAACAGACCCTTAGCGTCGGGAATCCACATGATTTTGGTGGTGGGGTAGGGGTGGTCAAAGGTGGACTTGGCGAAAAACTCAGACGACTCCTCATCTAAGGCCACAATCTGTACCTAAATTCGAGAGCAATTCATGTTTTTATTCAAACATTTCATTCAAAACTAAACATTATTTCGAAATATAATTACAACAAATATAATGTAATTAAAGGCAAATAACAGGGAAAACAAATTGAAAGCAAAGAAAAAGAGTGAATGGAGTGACACAAAAAAATATCATTAAATGAGACGAACTTTAATTTGTGACCCAATTTGCAAAACAGAGAGACTTTAGGTCTAAAATAGTGTGGCTTTTAATCCAAATGTTAGGCAAAACGATATTATTTAAAGTCATTTAAAAGACAAACAATAATAAACAGAAAATAATTGAATACTAAATGAAATGAGAAATAATTAATTTTATAAAATAATTCATTACTTTATTATTGTATTCTTCAATAAAAGAGCCCAAAGCCAAGCGAAACCTCTTGTCCGGTCTGACGGACCAATTCATCGAATAGACAGTCCATTGCGCCTCATATTTGTAGATCTCTTTACGCTTTGTCTGATTCACCGAAGAGCCGATAGAAGCGGAGGAATGGACTGCCATTTGGACACAAGACTCACAACCGATTCAATACACGATTGGATTTGAGTTTTCGTTTCACAAAATAATAAATTACTATTAAATCAATTGATTATAACTTTTATTTCGTTTATATTTTTATTTATTTGAATTAAAATCATTTGAAAAATAATTAAAAATATATTTTCCAAACATTTCTGACATAATTAGTGAACATTTAAACCCATTTATCGATAACTAATTGATTGAAGCAATAGTTGTCTTCTTATGACATAATATTCATTGACTTGATTTGACTCTGCGTTCACTCAATCTCTCATTCATTTGCTTTCATTGCTTTGTTGTTGTTGTCTCTCCACTACTCCAGACATTCAAAAAGTATTGAGTTTTCATTGCAATTCATTCAATACATTCTCTCTAATAGTAGTATTGAATTCTTGCATAGAGTTCGCTATTTTACGTAAAATACAATTTTGATGTTATTTTACAAGAAATATATAATATTGTCAGGGGTTGAGCTATAATTACTAGCCGTAATGTATGTAAGACCCACACCAGACATCTTATTGACGTCAGTCCTCTACTGACAACTGTAGAGTGAAGTTGTGTCTCGAGTTGTGAAAGTTTTATAAAGTTTTTGTATTGAAATCTAATTGTAATTTAAAGTTAATTGTATTTTAATTAATAATAAAGTAATTGTATTTTAAGTAAAGTGTCTGCTCTTCATTATCAATGCCTTCGGGTAAGAGCAGGTAAAACAATAGATAATAGGTGTCATATCTCCCGGTATATGACATGAGTACGCAGTGCTGAGGGTACCGGCGCTGCTACGATACACCTGAGTATAACTCGGGCAAAGAGTAATTATAGGAGGGGTTGATACTGACCAGCAGCTACGTCACCGATAGGATCAGCTCAGCCTATAACAATATTATGAAATGCATGCAATTAAAGCAATTCCCACTAAATTCAACATTTAAATATCGAAATTTATATAATGATAACACATATTTGACATTATGTAAGAAATTTCATCAAAAACTAGAAAAGATTTTCTCATATTTTAAATATTTGAAAATTGTAATAAACTCAATTTGATGAAGCATTCAATATCAAACATTATATGAAGCTCAGAATTGAACAATGAAATTAGCCCAAAATATACAGCTAGATTATAGGATGTTCATTCTCGGATATTCTCGGGTCAATTTTAAACCACTCACTAAATTATCACTATATTCTATAAATCTCAACGATTTTAAAACAGAGACAGAGTAGCCAACGGATATGGGCAATGATCATTCTATTGCAGGTATTATATATAAATAAATTCCAAATTGTTACCGTAAAGTGAATATTTTATATTACAGGGATATCAAAAGAAGGTTCAGCCAGGAATACCCCTTGACATTTTGGCAGTTAGAGAATCTCCGTGAGGTACCACCGAAGATGCCGTTTACGAAATTTTTTGTGAAATTCTTTAGAAATTAATAATATTTTACTGTTTTCACTGAGATTTGCATTGAAAAAGTCAAAAACACTACATTTAAGTATTATTTCTTTGTTTTCATAGAGTTTTATAATATAAATATCATAGAAAAATTCATTTTCAACAATATTTTGCTATTTTTAATTAGTGTTGTATTTTGAAACATTAAATAAACACATTTTGTGCATATTTAAACATTTTATTACATACAGGAGTTAAATAGAAATTATTTCAAAACATCACTTAACCTCTATTTTATCCTCCCTTGGACTTCCATCTTGGTTCTCGCCGAAAAAAATCCCCTGTCGCTTTGAAGTCTGTTTTATATTGGTAATAAAGGAAATATTCATGAATAAATAACCAAATAAACATAAGGAAACTTAACAAATAAGTTTCCTATAGAACGAACTTGTATTTTATTTTGTTAACTTAACTTCTAATTCTTCATTTTTATGAAAAATGTTACGCAATATTTGTTGTCATGCATAATTTGTAAAATTACATTTACAATTTTACATACCTAAGAACACTATTAAAACTTAATAAATTGGTGATGCATAAGATGGAGACATTATAGTTAGCCCTTTCTTAAACCCAAGCGCCCAAATTCAGCATTCTAATTGCTTAACACATCATGTTTTCACACTGAGTCACAACGAACTAACATGATAAATTTCTGAAATTTTTACATCAAGTAAAGAAATTTATGTTTACTTTTTAGTGCTAACAAATAAGTTAAGTTAAAATAATTAACTAGTGCTCAGTAGTAATTGGATTGCTATTGCTATTGGTATATAAAATGCAAACATGCTGTACATATGTATATGATAGATTATGCAATCTTGCCACCCACTAGGGTCATTTGGTCTTGATCTGCCTGAAAGGCACTATTATATAAGATATATTAATATTAGTCAACTGATTGTGTGAATCAATAATTAGTATTCAATTACGTCTATTCGAAAGGAAAGCTATAATCAATCATAATTGCAGTTTAATTCATATATTTTATACTTTAAAATTTAGTCTAAATAAAAATATCCATGTTAAATAGATTTTTAAATGTTCAGGTTGGCTAGAAAACAATTAAAATAATAGACAAATAATTTGTCACAAAACCAATAGTAGATACGAATAAAACCAATAGTTTTATATAATAAAACTCATATAAAAACGTAATTAATTTCTTGAACAACACGTCATTTAAGCGTAAAAATTATTACATAATAAACAACAATAAGAAAAATATGTATTTTTAATGTTTATTAGACTTAATTAGTTTTAACCGATTTCTCTAATTATATTCAATTGTTTGTAGTTTTAGTCTAATTATTATTATTTAATTAAATCAATAAATAATAATAATTTAATAATTTTTAAGAAATGAATGAATAGTTTTTAAAATTCAACACTTTTTTGATGAATTGAATTGAAAATTGTTTTTGAATTTTCTTGATTTCAATGAAATCTATTTTTATATTTATTTGAAGAAAATAAGGAAAAAAGATTGAAAAATCCAATTCAAAGTGAATTATATTATGGTTTTGAATGAAAATCAATTGATTGAAGGCATTGGAAACGAAGTAATACTATTCACCACTACTTTAGCCGTTCTCTCAATCACTACAATAATTGTAGTGTTTTTGAGGTATTTTTTATTTCTTAAAACTTATTTCAAATCCTTTTTTATTATTTAATTCAATGGTATTATTGGTTCAGAATTTGTTTGTATTTCTCGTCAAAGTTTTGTATTTATCTAATCTCAGTGTTTAAGCCAAACCCTAACCCATTGTAAGACAATTGTCTTTATTTGCATTTTTTGTGTTTTAATAATAATTGTTCTTATAGTGAGTTTTTGGGCTAAAAATAATTTGATTACTGTTTTAAAGTTTGTTTATTAAGATTATCGGATGTTTTCATTGAAAAGTGAGTCTCACATCTGGAACACAGACTCTGGCCTTCAATAAGCACTGAATTTATTGATTGACAAACAATTGTTCTCTATTTAAGAGATGACATAACGGCGTAAACCATATCTCAGATTTGGTTACATTAATAGCTATCGATATCTCTCCACTCATATGCAGTCGACAACCCTTGAGCTCAGACTAAGTCCTCTCAATCTTTAGCCCAACTCTTGTCTTATCGATTCATTTATTTGAAGCGATAATACATTAAAATATATTAAATAAAAAGGACTGCAATTTAGTTATCAAT
>JAQFXN010003092.1:0-11488 GCA_034693365.1 Liacarus xylariae | reverse complement strand
GTCTCTTAAGTTGATGGTCATTATTAACACCGCGCGATTAGATTTAAAAGTTTTGTCCATATTTTTACGTATAGACTATACGTTTTTGGAAAATTTTCTGATAAAAGTATTAGAAATTTATTATATTTGTTCGCAAATATAAAATATATATAAAAAGTTTAAAATATAAAATAGAAATTATGGAAATACTTAAACATAAAATGAAATTTAAAATAAACTGAATGTAAAAAACTAATAGTCCAAAATAGCGCTATGTTGTCCTTCGTTCTCTGAACATAACCTTATTTTTCTCCAAGTTCTTTCAAACATATTTACTAATTCTCGTTTACTCCTATAACTATCTAAAACTGAACCTGTTTTGTATGCCTTCGCTTCCCATTTATATAATGTTTTAGGGTTTAGACTTTGTTTCGTAAAATGCAATTCAAAGTCAACTTTAATTTCCACAATACTTTTGCCATTAATATATTTGTCGTGAACCCAATACTATACGGGCAGTTATCTGCACTTATTTTATTCATTTTCTGTAAATTTATTACTTCTAATAAAACCCGAAAACTTATGACTCTTTCTTTAACTGGAAATCATAGAACAAACTTCTAAATTATGAAAAAAGCACTAAATAGCATATCGCGCGCTGTTAACAATGACCATCAACTTTTGAGACATACAATAGATTAATAGTTATTTTCAGTCGATTGTTACGCATGCAATTAATTATACAGAGTTTGGGTTTACTTGTTATTAATTTCCATAAAATAATTTTAACATGTTTAAAATAAAATTATTTATGTTATTACACAATTTTTCAAAATTTATAATTTTCCACGTCAGGGATACCCTATGCAATAGTGATAACAATTATTTGCAAAATTTGCAAGGAGATCTATTTTTCTATCAATGTTTACGAGTAGTGCAGTTACTAATCCGGTAACTTTCAATCAGAGAACATCTATGTATGACGTCATACATAGATGCTCTCTGATTGGAAGTTTCTGAAATAGTAACTGCAATATATTTTTAGCAGAGAAAATTAAACAATTTAATATCTTATGAAATCACGTTTCTTCGAATCACGTAAATAACGAAACTAATTATATCCTTTAAATAGATTTGTATGTTTTAAATTATTTTAGTTAAAACGATTAAAAAAATACATATAAATATAATAGTTAATAAAGAAAAATGATAATTAATAAATTAAAATATTAATTAAATTTCAGAATTTAATTGTGATTCGAAAACATCGATTATTGCATCAAATGTGGAGAAGTCTTTCCTCGTTGTATTCACTTCTGATCTATTTAGTTGAAGTATTTGTTCGCTACCTCTGAAAATACATCTTAGTTTTAATTCGTCATTTTTCCGTATACTCAATGAAAACTGCGCAAATGTGTAATTAGGAAACTTAAGTATTATTACGGAATTTTTTGACATATTTTTTGTATAAGGACTAGCTTATTTTTCATTTAGCTTTTCAATTGTCCAATTATATTCATTTTCTTTCAGATACACAAAATTCTTTGTAGATTTTCCATTGTAGAATGATCGAATATCAACAAATAATTCATTTACTGAATCATGGTTGTCGTTTGTTAAAATTGTAAGAGACATTATATAAGTGCCACTCTTAGACTTGGAAAGTCTCATTGCAAAAATATCTACAAGTTTATTATATTGGATTGGAGTCGTCATTATTTTTCTTAAATTTTTTGTGCATCACTTAATGACGAATATTAGAATGAGGCGCATGATTACTTATATTGAATATAATCTAATTTAATAATATATGATGCGAACTAGTCAAATTCAATTTATTTCGTTAAAAAGGCGTTATACTAGAAAATGATGGATATTTTGAAAAAAGTGTTTTGATTGTATTTTATATAAATACAATTGTATATTTTCCCCGTTGAATATACAAGAGAGTAATACTACCCCATTCTTTTTTATAGTAACTGAGAGATTTTCCCAAAGTTCAGTGAGAGGACAAATCTCTTTTGATGAAATGAAATTCTTTGTAGCAATAGTAGTTTCTAATTTTTGAAGAAATGGCTTTAACGAAAAATATTCTGCATATGTCAATTGAATTCCAAATCTAGTGGCTATACCGATTTTATATTTATGAATATCAACAAATAATTCAGTTTTTCTTATAGTATTTGGCCAAATAATTAAACCATATTCACTGGTTAGTAAAATTATTGCATATTCAATAGGAAGTCTTTTAGATTTAACAACTTCAATTGAATGAATGACAGCTAAGTGGAAATTTTTATTAATATTTGTTTTGAATTTATCAGATAAAAAGCACTTGCATCTATTGGTACATTGCATTTTGCTAAAGGAAAGAAGGTTTAAATTTTATTTTTAAAAAATATCAAAAGTGAGAATTTTACTGAAATCACAAATTATGCGTAAAACAAAGAATTAATCACTTCCCTTGAATGGTTTTTGGTTTTTAAAAATATTTTATTGGATATTAAAGTTCAATTTATTACAGCAAATCTTTAAAATATAAATTTGATATTGATGAATATATTTTTATAAACCAATTAAATATGTAAATTAATTATTCTTTTATAGACTCAGATTCTTCCACCTCTTCGAGTAGAGTGAAAAAACTGTAGTATTTTTCAAATAGCTCCACTTCTCGTTTGTAAAGATTAATCCTCTTCTTTTTACCATTAACTTTATGAGCAATATCAACACACTTGTTATTAAGTTTTATGCGAATAGTTAAATCATAAACAGATTTTTTACTCTCTAATTTATGTTCATATTCATGCAAATTTTTCAACCTGTCTCCCAGCCAGTCGTACTAATAGAAAGTTAAGCAAATTCCTGAGGTGGTGGCTCTTCCGTTATTATATGCCCGGATATCTGCTAAAATAAATGGCTAATCGTAGTGTTATACATTTCTTAATGCCAAATTTTTATTATTTGCTGAGAGTTATAGAATATAGCTCTAGAACGTTGTTTAAATTAGAAATATTAGACAATGTTATTATAATTTAAAATCAGAAGTTTTAAAATAACTCGAAATCACCATATTAAAAATTTGCACATTGTATATATATACTCATTTCTATTTGACGCATTCGCAATTTAAATAAACTAATAGCGCAAACTCAATTAAAATAGACGAAATTTATCAATAAGTACGTCAGATTTTAATTTATTTCTGATCCAAATCCACATAAACAAACATTTTTTTAAAGAAAAACGTATTTCTCTTACATGCGTGTTTTCAGAAGTGCTATTCAATATGAACTGTAAAAACAATATGATTGATTTTTAAGAAACTTGTCAAATTGCAAAAGAGTTGGAAAACCTTCGTATCCTATTGATTGTAATTCTAAATCAATGAATGAAATTTTTGCAAATTGCTGACTTTTAATAGCAATCAGTGGTTTATCATTAGTCAAAACAATTTTATATATTCCAAATATAATTCATTTTAACTCCGATAACTTTATTACTCTTTGAGTTTTCTCGCTAATAACTCGCTGAATTGGTATACCGTGTATTTGGTTTTGTTGAAAATAAAAACTTTTTCGGTTATTCGTCATCAAATAATTCGCAATCAATCTCGAAAGAAAGTTTAATATAATTATTGACAACGGCAAATTCTCTTGGAAAAAATTGTTTTCCTATACAAAAACCTTAAGCATCAAATACTGCACAGATTTTCTCAGCGTCTCTACGAGATTCCATTGTAAAATTTTAAAATGTTATCAATCTGAGGTTGAATGAGCTAATGAACAATTTTTAAATATTTTTCTCATTTTATCATCATTCTCTAATGGATCCTTTGAAAATTTTGATATGAAGTACTCATTGTTTAGATTTTGACAACGAAATATAATATTAGTAACGCAATAATGACCACATGTATCAGAAGCAAAATGTTGTAATCGTACTTTATTATAGCTCTATCCTTTTGGTACATTTTTCTTTCAAAAATGCAAATATATCATAATTAGATGGATATAATCCAAATGAATCAAAGTATTCTTCAAATCCATCCTTTTAAATTGTGATACACAACCAATGTTGCCCTTCTTTATATGATGGGTCTGCAACATTTTATCGTTAGAATTATTTTCATATTATATTTACTGTTCAGTTGATGTTTCTCTTTTAAGTGTTTTATTAATATCTGTCGATTTCAATTTTGGACTTGGCATTATATATCCCAAGCATGATGTTAAAATTACAATCCATAAATTTTGATTTTCCCATTCAAGTGTTAAGTTTAGAAGACTCACATAAGCTATGACAAATATTCTTATTTGAAAAGGGAATAATACGACATCTGGTGTTAAAAAGCACTTATTACGTTTATCATCTTCATATTCCATTAGAAATATCATATATATCTGATGCTTTGACCCAAATATTATCTGATGAAGAATGATTTAATCATTTGACAAAATATTGTTTTATTCCTTTATATTTTCTTCCTTTAATAATTTTCTCTGCTCTATATTTTATTATTCTTGATTTTCCGAAGCTCGTTTAAATAAAAACATTGTTTTAGTAGTTTTTCCTTTGAGATTTTTAATTTTGTATAATGGTAATTTGTGTTTGTTCATCTTTTTATCAATTGTAAAAACTTCGTCAGTCCAATTAAGAAAATAAACGCGATCTAGTGGACCATTATTATATATTTTCTCACAGTACTTCCAAGCTTCAAATTTTTTTATATTTTTTCAATAAATCACGTACTTTATTAACTCCATATATATTTCTGAAAATTGAATCTTCATTTGATCCATTAACATCGTTATACGCCAACTTTATTATACGATCATTTGTGCTATTATAAGATGAAATAATATCAATAAATTTTCTATTTCCAATTTTTGTGAAATGTCTGAAATTTTTGTTTTGAGAGTTTTATTAAATCCTTCGATTACTGGACATTTTATATCAGTATTTTTGACGTAAATGATTTATTTCATAAGATTTCATCAACTTTTTAAAAAACAAATTTTCAAATTATTTCCTTGGTCGGTCTGAAGTTTGATCGAGTTTCAATATTGATTCCATTGCAGTTGTGACAGTCCGTGCTGTTTTGTTTTTTAGTGGAATGCCAAATGCTTTCTTTGAAAACACATCAATTACTGTCAATATCTATTTATATGCATTATTTTGAATTGAAAACTCTCATATCAACTAGATCAGCTTGAAATTTTCATTAATTCTTTGCACAATAATAGGATTTAGATTAAACTTTTTCCTAATAGAATTATGTAATGTATATATCAACTATCATGACAACCAGTACATAACATCTTCGCGACTTATAATCGTAGATTTTTTATATGCCTCCTTAAATAATTGGTCTATTCCACTATATTGAGACGTTCTCCTTTCTTGTCTGGTGTCTCTCAAATGTCCCTTTGGAACACCCGACAAACTATCACCGTTCTGTTGATGTTAACTGGTAGCGTTCGGACAATAAGGCAGTAAAAAAGCTTCTTATATCTGCTGACCAGTCATAGAATTACCTTTCGGCCTTTACCAATCTGTTGTCGAGTGTCTGAGGCACTCGAACGCCTTGGGACTAGCTCTCTAGACCAGACCGGTGAAGACCGTTCGACCACTATTTTGTATTAATTATACTAGTAACCCTCAATTCGGTTCGTTTCGGTCTCCTCTAATTGTTGTGTCTTCGTGTTTTATAAGTATAGGGCTTAAGGCTCTATACTGTGTAAAATACTTAAAATAGACTAACATGTTTACTAAAATTGCTTGATGTGGTCTTCGGGTTCTCTTTGAGTTGGTTTGTTTACGGTTCAAATATGCGGTGGATATAATAATCGTGCTTCGGTTCGTCTTCTTCTGCCTTTTCAGAACAATTAACCTTCTTACTGCTGGCTCTCTATTGCCGGTTCACAGATGGAGTCAAACTTTTAGGGCACTTAAGCTCCAACGATCACGTAAATGTCTCACATAGTTTCGCATACAGAGCTACTCTCACGGCAGCTTACCCCTGTTTGACAGCAGTATAGCAAATATAACAGATTCAATAAGGGTTGACCCCTGAATATGTAGGCATTCAGGTCTACGTTGCGATGAGTGCAGGGGAATTCCTAGTCGTCTAATCGTCTTTAGTTGATCTTTGGCGGCGTCTCCCTCGTCAGAACCCTCCTCTGGATCTCCTCTTCTTCTATTGCTGTTGATTCTGTCTTTCACTGATAATCTAACTACATTTCTATTTAATAACTTAGACTGATTTACTAAGCTTAAAATAACTGTTGCTTTATTTTTAAGAAATTATTCTAAGTCTGATAATACATTGAATGTGAATAAAATAATCTATCAGTTTGATTGGATAGAGTTACCTTTAGCCATCAAAGATCTTTGGAAACAACTAGTAACTCTCAAGAGAGCACTGCCCTGCTCTGCCCGAAGGCGCAGGCAACTGATTGTTCTTAGGCAGAATATCTCATTTTACACCTTTTCTTATCACCTTTGAGCGTGCCAGAGCGCAAACTCCGAGTTTGCTCAGAACTGTCTATATGTCTAATACAAGCAGTCGATCTGTAAACTAGCAGTGCTAAAGAAGTGTTATTACAGAGTATTCTTGCCTACTTGTTGATGTATAAAAGAGATATTGTGTAGTCGTAACAATTTCTTGTTATTGCTTAAAAAGATTAATTATAGCTAATTTGTATCTGAGTATACTGCTATATAGAAAGTGGTTATTAATTATTATGAATGTGTGTATACTCGCTTCTATAGCAAGAGATTGTTCTAAAGTGTTCCCAATATATGTCTATTTTAGTCGATCTGTGGTTTCAGTTGCTAACGGCTTTTATTACATTAATGAAATATATTAAATGTTCTTATTAGTTTAATTAGTTTACGGATTTCCCGGCACTCGGATGTCTTTGTTAACTCCCATGATTAACTGGAGTGCCAATCTATTATGCTCTGGCCTATCTGGCAACGCATTAGTTCATTAGAAGTTAATGCACGGTTCGACTAGAAGACATTATTGCGGACAATAAGAAATCTAAGTTTATTCAATTAAGCCAGAATAGTAATATGTGAAATATGTTGGCATATGGGATATGAATACTTTGTGCTAAACTTACTGCTATATAGAAAGTGGTGATTGTTTAGTATGTGTGAATACTCGTCTCTAGAATGTGAATACTCAATAACTAAGGTTGCTTTTTAAGAGCGTATAAGCGCCATAATGGGAGATAAAGAGTGGCAAGTTATGGAGATTAGGTTGGGAGTAGTAATATATGAAATATATTACATTATGATGCTGAACTTTTGTCATTATAATAAATATCGTGTAAAATATTGTCACACATCTCTTGGAATTGTCCACTGATCTGGATTTATTTGATCATCATCTATGCTGTCGTAATCTATATAACGTCTTCTTTTCGTTTGATTAGAGTCTGCTGGCTCAATCTCGTTATTTTCTTCTTCCATTGATTTAATGCTTCTTTTATTTTTAGATTTTTCACTATATCTCTTCTTTTTTCAAGGGTTCAATTGGATAAAATCTTCATTTTCTTTAGATATCTTCCTTTTTAGACTTTTATTCTCAGATGATTCTTCAATATCCTTATTCTTACTTGATTTCTTGTTGAGAAAATGAATTAATTTAGATTTAACATTATCATTTATAACTAGATCTGGATCTACGCCACTTTTTGCTAATAATTCTATAAATTCATTTTCTCCATACAAAACATTTCCAACTGATATCGCATGAGTTAATAAATCGACTATATTAGACTTCTATAAATATTTACCATTACTTAATTTAATCCTCAGATCGCTATCATATCCAAAATTTCTCTCTAATCTCAAAGTAATTTTAATAAATTTATGTATTTTCTCGTAAATCTTGGATCTTACTTTATCTGGCTTAGATATTATTTTAGAAGTAATTATTCCGGAATTTTTTTGTACATCACCACCATCAAGTTGATCTATGTTTTCAAGTTTAGCTGGAATTATAATCACTCTGTTTGTATAAATTATTAATTAAGTAATAGCTTAGGCTACAATTGGCAAAATTATTGGAAAGAAACCACCACTCTGTTTGACGAGCGAAGCACGATTGCTCTTAGATTTAAGTTTTTGAGCAATTTTCTCCATATAATTTAAAAATCTTTAAAGTTTTTTTATCAGATGGTTTTAGCTTCAACTTTTTATGTGATATATTGTGGATTATTTCATACAAAGCTTTAAAATACATCTCATTCTTTGACATTTCTTTTAAGATAGATTCCTTCAATTGCATATGTCGACTTTTCATAAGCAGACATGTAATAGCCGGAAGTATATTATAACTTTGTCAAGGGCTAATATCTGGATTTTATCACGTGGATATTTGAAAAATAAATATAATGCGAATTCAAATTTAAATCACAAACAATTGATCCTATATGATAAAGGTTTTGAGTAATAATTATAAGAATCTGATTGTTATATTGCGAGCATTTTGTGAATAAATCCATTACAAATTTCTAATTTTTAATTTTAGCCATTAATTCATCTAAAATTATTATATCATAGACTTCGATAACTTCTTCTTCCGGAATTCCTTCAATATATTTAAAATCGACATACCTTAAAGGTTAGTTAAATATATTTTGCTATTTTCCATAGGCCCAAACTACCTTAATTATATCTTTTCCAATGTTGTGTAGTATCAATTTATTAAACTTCAAGATGCCTCTAATAAGCATTATTTTCCCTGATCTGGAGGGACCAGCAGCTATTGCATTAAATAGATGTTTGAACTGCTTATGTTTAATATCATCGAGTTCTTTCACAGTCTCCATGCTTACAAATGTTTAATTATTAATAAATCCATTAGGCAATGTATCGTTTCCATCGATACTTCTCTTTTCTGAGCTCTAAACGTTTTCTTAAAATATTTTGCTTGATATTTGCATTTGAGGAATACAAGTATATTTTAATTTTTGCTGCCATCATTATTTTTAATATATTCACTTGCTAATCTACTACATTTTAATTATGTTTAATGATTTGTCAGTTAACTTAATGCCTTTTGCTTTAATTGATACTATAGATTCTTTCGCATTCTCAGGTCAAATTTCCATTGAATAAACTGTAGGTCCTAGATTACAAAATTTGTTACAAACTGCATTTTCCGCATAATCATTAGATATTTCGTCAGCAAGACAACCTAAATTATCACAAGTCTAAGGTTTAGGTTCTCCGTCTTTATGTACAAAAATTATTGATTCTATATCTATATAGGTAATTTTCCATATATAAATTCAGCTTCATCAATTACTTAAAGAATCTCAATTCTAACATACCAAGTAACAAAGGATGCAATGGCTAAGCTTGTGTTCCCTGTTCTACCCATATATTAATCTTAATGTTCCCAAGTTACAAGTAAGCAATTTTCATTCACCATAAGTTCACCTTTTATAAATATAATTACTTCGTTAACTAATTCCCAGTATTCATAATATTCATTGCATATAGTTGTTTGGGGAAGGTAAGGCCACTGGGCAAGTTTCCCCATAATGTGTTCAAAATAACTGCAATAAATCTTAAAGCTGGGTTCTTTTTAATATCATTATCTAACAACTTGACGTTTTCATTTTCTAAAAAGTTGTCAATATATTTATCTTTGTCTTCTTGATTATTAACCCAAGAGAGAAATCCGATTGTTGTTTAAATCTAATCCAAAGATTTATATAATCTGAGAAAATCTCAATTGTTTTATTTTCATAACCATATACTTTTAGTAGTTTAACTATTTCGTATCCTTTTTCTAAATCATAATTAGGTTCTGTTGTTGTCTATGTTCCTATCTTTTCCCTCATTTCTGGAGTGTGTTTACAATAGGATGAATTCATAATTTCATCACATTTCCCGCAAAGAGGAAATAATAATTTTTTATTGCATTTGACAGGCAATACAGGTATACGCAAATTGTTTAGGTGCTCGTATAATGCATTTGAAAAAGCCAAAATATTTTAAAATATCATTATTATGAAGATATTCATTGATAAGTTTTAGAAGCCCTAGAGGGAAATCCTTATATTTCAAAACGGTTAGATATAAAGATCATAATAAAATATTCGACTATTCGGGTCTTCAGAAACATCAAAATAAAATTTTATATTGTTAGTTCTACCTCCAAAAAATTCATCTCTTACACTAACACCGCCATATAATTCTAATAGTTTATAATCCTGCCATCTTTTATTAAGATAATCATCCATGTTCTTATCTGTCTTTCTCTTTTTCGATAAGGAACAATCCCATTCATTTTATATCCGAATCCTCTTTTATTCAAAAGGTGATCTTGTTTCCTGCAGGTTTCACCATATATCTGGTTAGGAGTTTTACTAAATTTCTCAATTATTTCATCTCTCTTATCCTTGTATACGCAATGATGATTGGTAATAACATAACAGCCATTGTACTCAAAAATTTTATTTGAGGTTTTTAAGAATCCATTCAATATATAATTATCTATTGATATTTCTAGATCTATCTCACATTGTAACAATTTTATTGATAATCGAGCCAGCAGTTACCAATTCGTGAGAACGATCCACGGTTTTGATAGACCTTAATTGGGGTGACACCAATTGTATGTTTTTTCAAAATTTTTGTCTTGAATATCTCTACACCCATCGATGTTAACGTAAAGCACTGAGTAATTAGATCTATATAAGTCACAGATTTATATATTTTACGAATAACTTGTACGAACATTAATAATATTAAAACAATATTTTCACAATATTAGTTCACTAACAAGTTGTTTAGAATGAAATGATTATCATATCCCTTTGCATTATGAGCAAATATATATTCAATACTACTATTTTTAGCAGAAATGATAGCTATTTGCTTATATTAGTCGCCAAACTGTTTTATACAATTATACTTTTCAAAAGTAATTTTGAAATTTCCACATAAATTACAACTTTCGTTATTTCTTTTATCACAATTATCATCCCAACATGAGCTGCAAGTTGTCATTGATATAAGTAAATCAGGTATATGATTATAAGTCCCCTGTTCATTTTTATTTTGTTGACATTCTATATCATAAGCTATAATTATCTTATTTACTCCATCTTGATTTGATAGCTTTTCAATATCAAGGGTCTTTAGAAAACAATAATGACTCTCCAATTTATATTTTTCGTTACATGTTCTGCATTTCTTTAAGTCACATTCGTGATTCATGCCATTATATACAGTTAAACAATTTACACACTTTTTAATATTTCGACAAACGGAATTTTTGCTACTTAAATGCCTCTGGTAACACTGTTGTCCGTTGAAATCTATATTACATAACTGGCATTTAATTGTTATATTTTCCTCTGTACATTTTGGAAAAACAAAGCACTTTTTACATATAAATTGACACTGATGATTATATATATTAGCATATGATTTATGACAATGCTCGCAATAGAATTTCAATCCCATATATGCTCGAATG
>JAQFXN010003091.1:0-11489 GCA_034693365.1 Liacarus xylariae | reverse complement strand
ATTAATATTGGACTATATGTGGGTAGTCTAGAAAGGCTTCACAAGTAGTCCATTTTCGAATCTCCACGACTTTATATGAGACCATATAAGAGAGCAGAAGTGGGTGCAGAGGTTAGGGTATAACAATTTATAAATTAACCAGAAAAGCCTGTGAATTCTTCACTTTCATCAACTCAAAAATAACCACCTTATATGCAGACCACCAAATAATTTTCAGATTTTTTTGATTGGGGGCGGAGGTAAAATAGATTTTTGAAAATGTGACTTTTGGACAAATTTACCATAACTCAGTAATTCATAACTATAAAAGATAAAAAAAAATAGTCCCTAATGAAATATTGTGTCATTTTATGACCTTTTTAAAATGAGATGGATAATACCCCCAACTCCTTAATCCGAAACCTCCTTATTTCATTTTATTTTAGAAAACTTAGATATATTAAAATTTTATTTAATCATCTCTTGAGTTGTATTAGTGTAGATAAGACGGCCAGAGATTCATCCAGAATAGTGTTGACAGAAGTTGACTAAATAGAAGAAGTGGATGAATAATGCACAAATTGAACATGTTCCCGAGCAATCAAGTAGAATTCTTCACTATGCAAGCCTGTGTCTGACAATTTGTTTTTCATTTCAATTTTATTTATTTAAAAACTTGATTTAATGTTAAGAGCATTACTGAACTAAATAATTGGATTCGGCTTATCTTAATTTGTCATTTCTGTATATATAGTAGATTGAAATCATCAGGGATAGATTATATTTTGATACGACAATTTAAAATTAGTTTTATCATAAAATCTCTTGAGTTCACATAATTTTAAATATACAATATTCCTTAAATATCAGGGGTAGCCAAGGGAGTATATCCTAAATACCTCCATGAGTTTGAGATTTTTCAAAATACTACCCTCGCGCCACAGGGCAAAATTCTTGTTTTCAACCTTTTCATTTTTCATATTTTGGAATTTTGATGCTCCTTTTGGAATTTTCCTCCATTTTGTGAAAAACTTTAATTAATACCCCCTGACTCGGCCGATCTTGGCTATCCCTGTTAGTATAGTTTGCAAAATTATTATAATAGTCTTCTATCGTATTCATCAAAGGCTGAAATTGTAATCAAACGTCAAATCTATTATTGGATAAACTTATAATAAGTTTATAATTAATATGAGTCAAAAAATTAATCAAATATAAAATTCTCATCTAAAAGAGTCTATATTTGAAAATATAATTAAACTATTCGGTAATCAATTACTAATAATATATAAATGACATAAAATCCTAATAAATTATGTGTGTATTAGAGCCTAAATTGGCGATGATTTTCATTTTGGTTTCATTTCGAGGGCTAAAAGATTGAAATCAGTCGACAAAAAAATTCCAATTCCAATGCGATGAGAGAGAGATAGGGGGAAGGGATGGCAGAGATGGAGAGACAACTGCATGAATCGCATTCGAAACTATTTTCTTATCTAATCATAAGCCGCACTACAAATATATTAAATATGTTTTATTCACTGGTTTACTATAGTATCTGAACCTCTATGTGCTATAATGGCATAACTCCCTGAGCAGTGGATCGAGGGAAAGTACACATATGAAGTATTTTTATTATTATTATTATTTAAAATATAAAAATATTCAAATCATAGATATTATTAAATATAATATAAATACTAAATTGTAATTAATTTAAATTATATTCTACTTAAACACTAAACAAGTTCTTAATACTAAATAAAGAATTAATGAATATTTTTCTAATTTAAAACAAATACAGTCTTGCAAAGTAAAAATGCACCAGGTTTAACGGCTTTGCAACACAATCCGTAATTTCTTATCAAGGATGTCAAATGCCAACATTTCAGTTGAAGAACTAGTAATTTTTTTCTGTGAATGTTTGAAGGATAATTCAAGAGCTATTCTTGCATAATTCTTGCATTATTTTACAAGATATACTTGATTTATAGAACTATTACATTAATATATGTGTTGCAGTTTTTCAAAATCATTAAACTTGAACTTTTTATACGAAATTTTTTAATTTGAACTCACGTTATAAACTATAGTAATTTCAATCTTTTTTAAAGAAAAATCTTTATTCAAAATTGATGAAATGGAACGGAGAGCCACATATTATTTATTAAAATTAACACACTGTAGACCAATTGAAGCTTTATTGAAAAAATTTGAAGGTTTGCAATTACTGCATCTCTAATGATCAATCAAAGAGTATCAAAGAATGTTTTCTCGTATTTTCTCCTAAACAGACAACTTGTTGTGTTTTATTTCTTATATCAATGATCACCAAACAAATATAGTAGAGTATACTTATTTAAAATATTTAAGATATTATTTAAGTCAATTAGAGATGCTTAATAGCGAGTATAGCCAAAAAAAACCCTATCTTGAAAAAATGGTCAAACTATCCCCTGTAATGAAGAAAATCGAGCTCCTAGGAATTTTTAGAAAATGGAGCTTAAAGCGTCGTTTTTGGAATATTCCGTGAAATTCTGTCTTAATTTTTTTATAAAAATATCAGAATTTTGTCAAATTTTGCTAAGTTCTTATAGAATTCATCATAATTGGCCTGAATTCTGTTCATTTCTATCAGAATTGATCATAATTCTTTTTAAGTTATTAAGGTCACAATTTTAAATTAAATTCTGCAGGAATTTGGCGATTACAAAATAATTTTCTCTATACCCCCTGTGATTTTGAGGCTCTTATCAGTACTCTATAACTCCTGACTTTGTGGTCTTTAGGTATCCCTAATTTAAATTAGTTGCTAATATAGCTGATCGATAGAGTTTATGCAAAATACTCCACTTACTAGGTGAAATTTTCATTAATTTAAACAAAAAAACCAGTTTGGATATTTTCCATTTTTCCATTCCATGTATTCCCTGCTTTGACTTATTCTATCAAGCTCTTACCGAAAAAAATGCCGTCTCGCTCAACATTATTACCATCGCATATAAAATTACCTAATATGAAATTATGGATAAGGTTCTAAAGCCTTTATTTGGTGTGCATTTCTATTTTTGTAAGGTCTGTACAATAATTTACATCGAGTTATGTCTTTATGGCAGACAAATCGGTTCACATATGATAAATGATATGTCACATCGACCGAAATGCACAGTACTGTTAGGTAAGAACCAAACAGAACTCAATTCTGTTGCTTTACAAAGCACTAAAACCACATTAAAAGTGGAACAGAGCGTCGATTCGATACGATTCCTGTCATTCATATGTAAACACATTTATTTATTTTTTGTATACCATTAAAGAATATATAATTTTCTTATTCATGTTATGAAAGAAAATCCAAGAAATGAATCGTCGTTTTAATTGCAAATTTAAATTTTAAATAACATTTAATTTTTTCTTACACTAAGTCAAGATTTAGTTTGTCATAAATTAACTTAAAATCTATTCAATCAATAAAAAAGATCTTAAAAACTTTTTCATAGAAATATTCTATTAATAAAATAATCCGAAATGTTATTATATGTGATTTTTACTATGCTTTTATTAAAACAAATTTGATATTTAGTAAATTTTTATTTTATTTTTTTTGTAAAGATAATAAGCTTTATTATTAAGCATTTTTTTTAAAATTTTGTTCACAATATCAGAGCTGATAAACGCCCGGCCGTATCTGATAATAATCTGAACTTGCGTCAGACGAACCTATACTAATCCCATAGAACCTAAGCAATTGCAGTTTGCATCACTTTGTCTGATGCAAGTTCAATTTCTTATCAGATACGGCCTGGCGTCTATCAGCTCTGCACAATACACTAGTTTTCAATAGCGGAAAAAATTATTTCATGATTTTAAAAATATAAATCATAAATAAGTTTATCCGACAAATGATTAATGAATATATTTCTGGTGTATAAACGGTGCTATAATTCTGATCCCAAAAAGAGATTAAGACTAACGATAACATCAAAAATGAAATTTGAGAATGAATTTAAAAAAAATTGTTAAAATTTTTATAAAACAATTCCTAAAACTTTTAAACTCATTCATTCGTTTAATTATATGTCAATTGATTGGGGACTCACAATAGGAATAACTGAAAAATTGACCCCCGACTGATAATTTATGCCAATTATGAATGCTATGGCCATCACAAGTTTTTTCATCCAATTTATATTTCTGTAGAGTTTTATTATATCTATCGGTGAAGTGAATGGAGAGAATACAGGTATATAATGAAAGTGAACACTACTGTATGGAGTATTTAATAGCCAGTCCTCAAAAAATTATGAAACTATTATTTATAAGTTAATTAATGAATTAGTATATTAGCGATTCAGGTAATGTACTTGACTTTAATCAATTGAATTACTAAATGGAAAGTCAGGCCAAAATTTAGGGCGGATTTCAGTTACAGTATTTGATTAGTTATGAAAGTTTAAGAGTTAAATAGATTGGGAAAACATCCGTTTGATTGATTACACTCTCCTATACTATATTTTTCATTCACTTCCATACCCTTTCCCAATGTTCAGCGAATCTGTTTTTATTATTGTTATTAAACAAATCATAATATATTCAATACTTTCTTCCCATTCTCTCTCTTCTATATTCAGGTCGTATAACATGTTATTAATTGTAAATGATTTTTGGTTTTTTCACATTTCAGCAAAAATTTAATTTCTCTTTCAAATCCATTGATTTTTATTTGACAATATTCATGACATATGGAAATATAGTTAACTTAAAGTGTGAAATTACATTTTTTGCACAAACTATTAATAAAAATTTTATTATAAAGATTTTTGCTTTCAATTCTATATTAAAGGATTTTTATATAATAATAATTATAGTCATTAAGCAATCATATAATCTATAACACTGTGTGGTATATATAGATTGAAGAAAAATCTTTACTCGCGAGTCATTGCACTGAAAAATTTCAATCTAAGGCTAAATCTCTATTCGGCGCTAATATTATTAGAGCGAGAATCTGTCATCCAGTGGCAGATCATTAGACACTCCACACAAGAATGTATTTTCAACCAACACTCGAGGAGAGAGAGAGAGAGAGAGAGAGAGAGAGAGAGAGAGAGAGAGAGAGAGAGATTTAGTGGTTATGAATATGCGAAGAGAATAATACATGAGAGCAGAGACGTTGCATTGTATTCGCGTTCATCATTTGATGTCATGGGAAGTAATTTAATTATTAATACTTCAATTTGGGAAATTGAACGCATCCAACACAACACACAGTATTGAGAGCACTGAATCAATTCTGTACTGAGCCTTCGCTATCATAAAGTATACAGTAGTTCAAAGTAGAAGTAAAGGGTATAACAAAAAATATATAAATAAAATTTTATGAAATTATATGAATTGTAGACTTAATTTGATTTTAAACTAATTTATATGAATAAATATTTTTATTGCAAAACATTACTCTATTTTCATAATTGTTTTTATTGAGAAAAGTAGAAAAAGAGATTCATATAATATAATGTCATTCAATATAATTATTATTTTTTCCTTCAGAAAGATTTTTGAATTAGTTTTGTTGTGTGAATTCAGTTATACAATATTTGGTGATTTAAATTCATTTTGTGTTAATTTCTATTATACTTTTAATTTATGTTCAGTTAATTTAGTTTACAATTAATTCATTTATGATAATAATAAGTCATTATTAAGCTTTGAAAATGATTAAAATTATGAGTTACAGCTAATGCATTCATTGGAGCCAAGCTAAATTAATGAAATTGGAAATAGATGAAATCATAGTAGATATTAAAACATTTTCATGTAGACCTAATTCACTCTATAGATTGAGTTAAGATATTTTAAAAATCTATTTTTAAAGTGAAATCTGGATTTTGGATGAAAATGTAATGTATTTTGGTTTTGTCTCCCAATCCATAATAATAATCAACACTTCTATAAATATGAGCTTTTTATAATTTATGTAAATCAATAACAAATAAAAATTCTAAAATTTTTAATAATTTCATTAAGTAATTAATATTAAAATGAAAATATAATTTTATAATGTTTTTAGCTAAATATCATATCCTGTTAGAATCACCAAGTTCGCAAATTGAAATTTTTACATCTATGCTTATATTGTAATGTGAATTCTTATAAAATAAATTTTGATGCAAAATATTTATCGAATACCAGACTTTTATTTTGTGATTCGACTATAAAGTCGAAAATAATAAATAAAAAGGAGAATAAAAATTTTTATTTAAAAAAACAGAGCAGAGTATTGAAGGGCACAGAGAAGAGGAAAATAAAGGTTTTTGATCTGAAAATTGAAAACACTGTCCGTCGTTTGAATTTTTAATGAAAACTCATTTATATCTTCTGCTATTTCGCAGAAAGACATATATAATTTTCAGGTCCGCTCCAGTCGTGAAAAGGCAAAGCAGTAGTTTAGGTCAAAAGTACACTAGGGATCAGACCCTCGCTCTCTCTATCACTAATAAAGTAACTGTTGTAACAACAGTTGAGCAAAGAATAGAACAGTTTTTGCAAACTTAATGTCAAACATTTGTTGGGAGAGTGAGAATGAGAAAAGTTTGTCTGTCTGTGCGATACCCGAGAGGTTAGGCCAACAGCAAAATATATGTACAGCTATTGATAATATATTATAATTTTCTATAACTGTTTTTGAAAAAAATACTCTTTTCTATTGGTGTTATTTAGCGCCAGAAAACAAAATCAAATTTAATTTGATTTATTTGAATCATAAAATATAAATTGAATTTCAAATTACATTCAAATATTAGTCCACTTTTCTCAGTCAAATCTGATAAAGACTTTTACAAAATCAAAGAAATATATATTTTCTTTACAAATATTTTATGTTAATTAACAAACAAAAAAATCTTAAAATTTTAGATAAAATATGTATTGATTTTTAATGTATTCAAAGTTAACAAAGTTTTCTTTCTTTTTTTTTTGATCAGTTAAGAAAAGTATAGATCTATGAACTGATAGAATCGATTTCACTTTAAGCGATCAATTTTGTGTATAATTTTGATTTATGATTATAGATATATTGGTTGATTATAGTGGGGAAACTTGTTTCCATCAATAAATATATTTCCGCTTTCCTTTCATTAGCGTTTAAAAAAAGAGTTTCGCTTATGTAAAGCATTAATCAGCAAGGTGGTACGATCTAGAATTTATTCCTGTGCATTTTGTCACATCAACTGTAATTTTTAATCTTTTCTATTTTAATTTGTTATTTTCTCATTAAGATAATTAGAATTTTAAAACACATTTTGTTAAATTTGGTGAATTATTACAGTATAAATTGAATTATATTTTTAAAAAGTTTTGCTAAAATTAATAAAAAATAATTTTATTTTGATGAAATATATTTGTAAATATGAAATATAGCCTAAGCTCAAAAATTAAGATGCTGTTATAGAATCGCATCCTTGATCATTTATGTTCTTATCAAAATACAAGAATTGCTTAAATTAAAAAATAATCCATTTTAATAATATACACGATTTTAATTGAGAAGTGTCTCAGAAATAAATTAAATTATGAGCGATTGCTCTGAAATGAGTGCTAATAATCTATAAAACTTTTTATGAAATCAATAATGAATTTCTGGCTTAAACTCACGTCTGATCTCGATATAAGATATCTATTAGAGCTCACGGATATGTTTAGAAAAAATTTCCGCTGAAAAGAGTTTTTGTCTTATTATCATTTCATTGAAAAACAGAAATAAAGCTTAAAAATAGAAGCATTTCCTATATATATCTCATTCTCATTCACTCTTGGATTTAACACATTTATGACAAATGCTTTCTTTTAAAAATGTGTAACAAAATCAAAATGAAATAAAATAAAAGTTTCAAATCTATTCGTAAGAATAATAATAAAGCTGTATTTTTATTTCTCCAATCTATTCACATATATATGGCTGAGGACTGAACAATCGGTGTTTTTGGAGCAAAAATTTTATTCATTCAATACAGGGATTGATTAGCTCGTCCTCAGGCAGTAATTCTCAACTTCGATATAATTGTGTCTGTAATTCAATCAAGTTGTTTTTTCTGGTCATTAAATAAATTGATCAAAATTTCAGTGAAAATATAAAAAAAATTATAAAAAAATAAAACACTTGAAGAAAAATATAAAATTCAATTTTAATTACAATAACTTTGAGCGAAACATAAAAAGAACAAATATATTGAAATTTCCCCTTCAGAAGCTCAGGATTTGATTTTTGAAATCTGTAACACATCACTAGTGAACAAACATTTTGAAAGCTTTGAAATATGTCATTAATTTTAATTGCTTTTATAATTTTTCACAGAAGTGGAAGTTGAAAATTTTACATGAGAAAATAGTGCTTGATAAGCATTTCGTAGAAAGCATAGGGAAGTGTTGTAAAATTAGGGTGTTATAATATTAATGATTAGAATTATATTATATAGAAATAGGTTACAATTAAATGCTAGATGCATTTATAAAGAAACCTACAAAATATTCTATCAGGAACCATTTTTTACTAAAAATCAGATGAGAGAGGTGATATAGCTACATGTGAAACTAACAATTTTGATAATATACTGTAATATATTTCCGCGTTTGCATAGTTTGTTAAGTAATTCATAAAATATAAAAATTACATGATTTTGTATACATTTCAAAGAAGATTTTCCTTAACTTTGGATATTTGATTGATTGAATTTTAAATTTGATTTTTTTCGAGTCATTAATTGAATTAATACATATCATTGCTTATGAAGTGCTAATAACAGTATTTTGTGTTTAGGTTTCTTAAGAAAAATATTCTGTTATCAGAAAAGCAATCAAAATATAAAAAAAGAGAAAAAAGTTTTAAAAAATGAATTTCCAAATAGAGTACATTAAAACACTTTATAAATTAAGTCTTTATATTAAAAAGAATTTAAAATATTATCTGTAATTAATCAAATACAGGTAATTTGTTCGAAACGTACATATTTTTATCAGTTTAAACTTTAAATAAATTAATATAGAGTTGTATGGAATCAAAGTTATAATTTAAAACATAAATCGATTCTGATATTTGTTTTTAACAAAAATAGTAATAAAAGTATGTAAAACAAAAAGTTTTTATAATTATCTGATAATATTTTAAATAGGGATGACCAAGTTCTCTTGTTTTTGTGAGTATTTAAGTTAACTTTGCTAAATGGTGGTTTTTTTTCTTAAAATGCTAGAAGATTTCTCATTTTTAACATGAAAATTGCAAAGGAGATATTTAAAAATTTAGAGCACAATTTAAAAATCTACTTTCTATTTCAAATGCTTGGGGTTAATATTTTCAAAAAATTTCAATCGCATTTATTTTGTCTATACCACCCTGGCAATCTCTTTAGTATTTAAATAAATACTGAATATATGAAAACAAAAGTATATTAAAAATATTTTATTCATTGAAAATTGGCTGAAAATAACTTTTCTGCAAATCAATTGTTGTTCGTTGAACTTTATATCAAAGATAGAAAAAGTTTTTTTTTTGTTTCACTTCTTAAAGCAAATATGATATCAATTTTTGGTTTTCGTTTTGGGTTTTTTGATCGCAATATTAAAAAAAACTAATTATGGTTTGAAAAGAATTTTTGCCCCAATCTATTGTTATAGTACAGTATGTCGTTTAATATCGTTTTTCATAATTGAAATTCTTTTTTCTCCAGTTTGAAAATTTGATTCCCAGTGATAGTCAATATTTACTATCGACTTATCATAAGAGTATATATGATATGATATTTTAGAGCAGTTTTTATTCGCTATATTACTCCTTAAAAGTTATGATTATTATTATTACTAATATTGAGTGTATTATCGGTATTGCGGAACAGTTTATGTTAATTTAGTAGTAGTAGTAGTGGTAGTAATGCTACTGCAAAAGGCAATAGTGTATCGAATATAATATGAGTAAAAAAGACAAAAATTTGATAAAACATGAAAAAGATATAAATTGAAATCGCTTTTAAACACGAGATAAAGTGATCATCATTAGTGAGCAAATCATAAATTTTTAACCATTATATCCAATGGGATATTACTCTCCAGGGATGGGTAGGAGACCCAGTGCTAGAGCACCAACAAGAGAACATTCATGTGTACACAACAATAAAGGAGAAGAAAAAAATAAAATAGAAATGAGGGGACAAACGAATGAACAGATCTGATGAATAATTGGGAGAATCGGCTCGAATGGAGAGCACAGAGCAAACGGTGGACTAATGCGGTGCAGCTATACTGTTAGGACTCAATCTTTTCTATTCTCTGTTCTCTCCCTTTCCACTGATTTTTCGCTTACACACAGATTCTCTATTCTATATTCCGACAAAACTTTTCTGCTATTCTGTAATTCAACACTACATTCAATACAATATACGGCCAATTAATTCAGAAAAGACTATAATATAATTTTGTGAATTAGTTACTATTCGGCTATATATGTAAGTATCTGTTCTCTGGGTTAGTCTTTTTGTGCCCACTTTTCCCCTCTCAATGATACAGTTGACTGAGTGAACCGATGCTTTTTTGGACATGAAGGAATATATGGTTTAACTTTGGAAAAAAGATATTATGCGGAAATGTTTTCTTATTCTTAATCAAACTCTTAATTGTGAAAATTGTTGTTTATTATATTTAAAAACAGTTAACTTTTATAGCTATAAATTTTTTAGTTTTTTCAAAAAATTAGCATTATGTAAATAAACACTAAAATGAGCTCTTTAGATTTTAATCTGTGTTAATTAATGGAAAATAAAATTAAAATTAAAATTATACTTATTAAATGCTAAATTAAATAATTTCTGATAAAACATATAATTTTAAAAATATTGTTTAAAATGCGTAAATTTTTTATAATTTTTTAAAAAGATGAGTTTGCAGTGAATTCTAATTGATTTGATAATTTAGTTCAATTAAATTGTGAGGAAGAAAATTATCACAAATTATTTTTTTATTGAAAAAACTAAAACATTTGAGCTTTTTTTATATTTTTAGGAAGATTTCATTCTTTAAATATAATTTTTCATTTTAATGTTTAAATATTTTGCTTTTTAAAAATCAATATAATGTTTTAGAGTTAGAAGAAAAGAAAATTAAGAACAAATAACACAGATTTTGATTTTCTTATAGCCAAAAGTCATGTTCCGATTAAAAAAATTAATTTCCTAAATAAAAGTTGCGAATTATTTTGTATATTCTGTATAGAGAACAACAAATTAGAATAAGAAAAATAATTAAAATAAAATAAATAAAAACCCATTTACTGTGAAAAAGAAAAATATTAATTACGATTTCTTAATATATATAAAAATAATATTGGAAATGATTAGCCATTAAATTAGTAACAATTTTACTAAATTAGATCACATTCTCTACAGTATAACAGATTTTACAACTATATTACAATGATATTGCCTAACACTGCACTCCATCTGCTCTCTCTCACTCTCTCTCTCTGT
>JAQFXN010003090.1:0-11493 GCA_034693365.1 Liacarus xylariae | reverse complement strand
TCAAATCAATAGAAGAGAAGACAACTTCTGAATGATTTCCACATATTCTTTGCGCTCTTTATATACGATTCGAAACTAACATTACATTCAATTGCAATGAAAATCATTTGTTAATTATTTGACAATTGATTTTGTAATTATATTAAAAACAAAAAGCTTCTAATGCTATAATTAATTATCATTATTATCGCGAAGTACATTACTTCCGGTTTATTTGTTGGGTAATAAACTAATGGTCCGCAAAGCAGTATTGTGAAATTGTATTTATTTAAAATATCTTATTTATTTATTAATTGTATTTGTCGGTTTTGAGCAAGTTAATTGCAAACATGACATAAGATTCCATTCGGAACCATATTTAAACACATGTATTTCGAGTTATTAATTTTCAAACTTCTGATTTAAGGCAGATTATGCCCAATATTCATGGTTTAAAAAATGAATTTTACCCCCGACCATCTATCGCCCTAAATATTTTTTTGGCCTAAAAATATGTTAAAGTTGTTTTTACCTTATATTCGGGTGTGTTTCACATGTTAATTTATATTTGGTAATTTTATTTATTATTACATATCATTAATACCAAATCAGACCCATAGTTCAGGGAATCGTTCCAACTAATTTATGTATATAAGTTATAAGCTTGTGCCTGGACTTCAAATTTAACTATCAAGGATATTTTGTTGGATTTTATGGATAAATCTTTAAAATTTACTTTTAAGTTTACTGAATCACCATAATCAATCTAAATCAAACTGATCACACAATTATAATCGAAATAATAAATTAAATCACATTGTTCATAACATGGGCCTGGGCATCAAACTTAAATATAAATAATACCTTTGATAATTTATCCAAACAAAAAAACTTGTACACAAATAGGCATAGCATTTAAAAATCTTTAAAATCAATTACATTTACTGAAATGACTGTAATCAATATCTAAATCAAACTGATCTCACGATTATAATCCAACTAATACATTAAATCATTTGTCATATCCTAATTATAATCCCCATACACCAATTATACTGCTCAGACTTGAAATTACATTCAAGAACCAAATCACCCCGCTTATTCTAAAACTCTTTTTTGAATAAAATATCATTGAATGTACAGCCAAATTAAGTTTAATTCTAAATGGAATTTTTCAATCATCTTGGTAAGTTGAACAAAATATGCATATTGTAGGGACTAGAAGAGTCCCTACTACTTCAGCGGCCGGCCTTCCCCTAGCGGAGAGGAAGACCTGCGCCTAAGACGCAAACTTACTAAAAAATAGGCTTTTATTCCAAATAACGTGATTTTATTTTAAAGCAAAATCCAAAAGAGTGCCTCAAAGCCAATACATATATTTTATATATATTTAGATAACTTGTTGTTTGAGTCTTATGACTCTCTCCCGGACTATAAACGCTGACATCGCATCCGGTGGTCCAATAGAGAGTCATACGACTCAACGAAAACTTTTACAAAAAACATAAATCATCAAAAATAATATATATATAGATAACAGTCAAACCCTATATTACTCCCTTCTTCGAAAAAGTGTGTCCTCACACTTAATTATTATATAATAAATTTTATTTGAACTCATTCTTAAATTCTTTCTTAAGATTTAACTAAAACAATAAGTCGTTGGATGTTCTTGTAATATAATTTAAATAAATTTAAGTATAAAAGTATATAATTTATTCCACATATTTATAAACACATTAATATAGTTTTGCAAATGATTATATAATCAAATTCCCATTATATTTAGATTTCTTCAGGAAAACCCCAAGAATCTAATTTATTCTTGTTCTTATTATATATCTACTTATTTTTCTTCTTTAGAAGTAGATCATTAACTTGTATTTTCTCAATTTCAACCTTGAGGTCAATGATAGCTGTATTGTTGTGAACTTTGTTATCTGAGCTCATTTTCTTAATTTCTTTATTCTCATTTGATTTGTCTATATTGACATTTTGCGATTCGTTTACACCAAGAGATTAAAATCTTTTCTTTCACAACTGGAACGTCCTTTATCCTAGTTGTTTTTTTCAACAGAAAGATCCGTTATTCTGTTATTTGTATTTTCAACAGGAAGTTCCATTATCCTATTTTGTTTATTTTTAACAGAAATTTCCGTTATTCTGTTATTTTTATGGTCAGCAGGGAATTCATTCATTTCATCTGTGACTTTATTGTGCGCATTTTGAAATTCGTTTTCTTCGATTACCGCAGTTTTCCAAAGTTTAAGTCGACTTATATGAGCTATCTTTATTTTCTTTGGATATTCACAACTTTTTACTTTATAGGTAATGGGTGTTAATTTTTTAAAAACTTTATGTGATCCACTGTAACGTGGTAACATCTTCTTAGAGAGGCCGACAATTCTTTGATTTATTTGTAATCCTACTTCATCCCCCACCTTAAAATTTAACTTTTTATGTTTAATATAATATGCTTCTTTTTTTCTTCTTGTGCTTTAAGTACGCGAAATCTAATTAATTCTCTGCAATCTTCGAGTGAATCCAAATATATTTCCTTGGAAGATTAAATGTAGTATCAATTGGCAAGCGAGCCTCTATTTCATATAACAATTTATATGGTGTAACTTGTGTAGTCTTTTTTTGATTTTTCTTTTAAGCGAATAGCACTTTAGTTAATATTATATCCCAGTTTAACAATTTTTGGTTAACAAAGTGTGAAAGCATTGCTCGAATAGTTCTAACAGCACGTTCGGTTAAACCATTTCCTTCCGTATTATATGGGCTTGCTTTAACTTGAATCGAATTTGTTAAATTATAAACCGATTCCATAAAATTAGAGCAAAATTGTTTTCCCAATCAGTAAGAACATTCTCTATCGACCCATAACGCATAACAATTTAGTTGAAATACCACTGTGCTATAGTTTCTGATCTTATATTTTTTAAAGGCACAGATTCTAAATATTTAGTGAAGAAGTCAATTAGCACAATCATATATCGGTTTCTCCTTGATATTATAGTTAAGGAACCGAATATGTCTATTCCAACTAATTTGAATGGTTGATATGTATATGGTATGGGTTGAATGTCGCCATGTGGCAAACCTGAATCTATCTTTCGTTCTTGACATGACTTGCAAATTAGAATATATTTTCTTACAGACATTTCTTATCATTTACAGACGAATCTTGCTCTAACTTTAATAAGAGTACGGACAAATCCCAAGTTGTCAGCTGTTACATCGTCATGTAACTCTCGAAGAATTTGACGTCTCAGAATCTTTAGGGCACAAAGGACTAGTTTCTCACTTCCGTCTTGGTAATGAGATATTTTATACAGAATAATATCTAGAATTCGGAATTTTCTAAGCGAATTACTATTCTTGCCTTCTTTCAGATAATATATTATTGATTTGCACCATTCATCTTCCATTTGGACGTGTGCAATATCTATAATTGGGTTTAACAAGAAAGGGAATTCCTATAAATTCTCTGATGAGCCTTCTGTCGGATTCTTTGAAAGGCAATCTACTTTATTATGTGTTTTTCCACTTTTATACTGTATAATAAAATTATATTCCATTAGAATAAGTGACCAGCGTCCTAATCTTCCATTACAATTTTTAACTTTCATGATATAGCATAAAGCACAGTGATCAGTTTTAATAATAAATTGAGCTCACCATAAATAATGTCTTAATTTTCCAACCCCCCATACTATGGCTACCGCTCTTTTCAGTGACACTATATTTCATTTGAGTTTCGCTAAATGTTTTTGAATTATATTATATTACTCTTTCTTTCTCTTCTTGAATTTGGGATAATATACAACACATGGCGTAGTCGGACGCATCTGTATACAATATCAATTGATTTCCGGGTTTGAAGTGAGCCAAAATTGGTGCATTAATTAATCGATTTTTCATTTCTTCGAAAGCTTGTTGACATTCCTCACTCCAGACAAATTGCTGTTCTTTCTTTAATAGTTGGGTAATAGGTTTCATTATAAATGCATAATTATGAACAAATTGACGATAAAATCCAGATTATCCTAAAAAACCTTTTACTTGTTTAAGGAATTTAGGAATGGGGAACAGTTCAACAACTTTAATTTTGTCAGGATAACGTAATATTCCGTGTTTGGATATTCTGTGTTAGGTAACTCATAATTTCAATTAAAAAATCGTATTTTTCAGGGTTGAGTTACAAATTGAATTTTTCTATACGATCAAACACTAATTTAAATGTTGAATATGTTCTTCTATTATTTTAGAGAAAACCACAATATCGTCTATGAATACTAGGCATATTTTCCAAAGTAAATCGGATATTACATATTGTAGTAATCTTTGGTAACTACTTGAGGCATTAGTGAGTCCGAATGGTAGGAGTTTAAATTTAAATAATCCATCAAATGTAATAAATGCAGTCTTCTCCTTATTACTTCCATCTAATTCGTTCTGCCAATACCCTGATTTCATATCCAGGGTAGAGAAGTATGTACAATCTCTTAATGCTTCTATATAATCCATTACCAGAGGGAGAGGGCGTACATCCTTTTTTGTAATCGCATTAAGTTTCCGGTAGTCTTCACAGAAGCGATATTGGCCATATTTCTTACGTATAAGCACCACAGGTGAAGACCAACTACTGTTACTATATTCAATTATGCCGTTTTCAAACATTTCTGAGACTTGTTCTTTAATTATTTCCTTCTCGGAAGGTGAAGTGCGATATGGTAACTGTCTAATTGGTTTATAGTCTTCTGTCTCTATGTAATTTTGAATTGCTGTAGCTCTTTTTAATTGTTTTATATCTTTGGCAAACAAATGCTTATAAATTTTGACTAATTGTGAAACTTTTTCATCCGGTATTGTTATTGTAAAATAAATTTCTTCTTTATGGTTAGTGTTTCTTTGTTGAAATTCGGAAAATAAGCAATTATTTTCATCTATAGGAATAAGATTTAGACCCGGGTTAAAAGTCCCAAGTATTGTATTTGTGTGAATGTATATCGGATAATTTGTAAAATTCAAAATTAATAAAGTGTTATCGCGTTTTATATCAACTATGCAGTCATCAATTACAAATCCATATTCGTTCATGAGCTCACGTGACGCATTAAATATTAGTATGTTTTTGTTGTTCATTGCATTATATTCTGTATAATATTGAATTCTTGTAATTGATTAGGGTTGAATATACTCTCCATATTTCATATGAACACCAATAATTTGGTTGTCTTCTTTATATTCAAGGTTTATTATATTCTCTCTATTGAAGTGGATTAATAAATTGTTATTTCGGGAAAAGTCTAATCCTAGAATTACATTATAATCCATGAAATTTAGAACGTAAAATATCTGTTGAACTCGAATTGATTGATATTTAATTGTTAATTCGACTGTTTGGTATAAATATACTAGTCGGCTGTCTAACATTTTAACATTGGAGGTCTGTTTACTTTGAGTTGTATAAACTTTTAATTCTTTTAATGAATTACTACTTATCATACTTTTGGAACTTCCTGTATCTATTACAATACAAAATATTTTATTATTGAATAAAATTGGAATTTTTAAAAGATTTGACGATGATTTATCAATAACGACAAAATTTGCCTCGTGATTTAATTTTGTCGATTCGAGTTTCCCGAATTCGTTACTCTTGATTGCCTTAATTGATTTCTGTTTGGACGTTCATTTGCATAGTGGTTCATCTATTGGCAGGCGAAGCACCTTATATGTCTTTTATCTGATCGATTATTCTGTTGATTATTATTACGGTTTTGATAATTTTGATATTCTTCCCGATTGTTGACTCGATTTTGTATGTATCAGCCACGGTTTGTTTCTACTAGAAGTGATATTTTGATTACTCCAATTATTGTTTTGCCTCTTCGAATTGACCGACATTTGCCCAAAATCTTTTTCGAGGTCTGGTTGTCTATTGTTATTCGGATTTTTACGATTTTGTTGATTGTATCATGATGTGTAAGATCTGTTTCTATTATAATTATTGTATCGCCTAGGGTTAGATGGCTGCTCATAATTCCTTGATTGATCTGAGGTTGTTGGCTGGTCGGATTCTTCAGCTAAGTATCAATAATTTGTATTCCTAGGCTTTGTGTTATAGTTTGCTTTCATTGAAGTAAATTTCATGGCATCAGCCGTTTTTTTATAAGGTTAAATAATTTTTAGGCGCATCATTACAATTTTATGTACAACATTTTCGTGTAAATCTAGTGTTAATCCTTCAACCTTTACAGATTTTCTGGTCTCAAAAGGCTTTCCGGTAAAAATATTTCTATTAGTTCGAGTTTATCCACCCAGTAATCAATGAAATTTTCATACCTTCCTTGTTCCTTCACTGTATCAGATCATAAGCCAAAAGCATATCACAACTATTTGTATAATCAATCACGAGTTGTTTCTTAAACTTATCCCAATCAAACGAATTGTCGTGAATGCTTTGATTATAAAACCATTTTAATGCAGATTTCTTTGAACTTCCACATAGTCGTGCAAATTTCATTGTTTTATCCCATTTATTGGCTTCAGCAGTAAGTTCATTCTTACTTAGCCATATTCTTGGATCCTCTTTCCCATCAAAATCTGGGGGATGAATCATTCCTGCTAATATCTTCCTATTAAAGCTTTCCTTTATATTGTTGTGGGTTAATGGAAGAACTAATTCACTTGTGTGTACATAACCATGATCTGTATTCTGTTCTATTTCATCTACTCGAGTTTCATTTTGATCATTAGCCATTACTTTATAAATATCATTCTCGTCTTGTTTTGTATGCTCCATATTATATTTTATTTACTGTTATTTCAATTTACAATAATTTGAGTTAGCAATTAGAATAGTATATCCTTGGTTAGTTAAAGTTTTTGTAATAGTATTTAAATATCAGACATAGGTTTTAATTTTAAAAATTATGCTAAATATTTATTTAAAAGGATTTAAGAGTTATAAATTGATTGAAATGCTTCATATATTTAAACAAAGTCAGTCTCATCAAATCCAGTCTTAGATATCGATCGAGTTCCGCGTTTATTGTTTCTGGTGTTATACATTGTTTTAACTATTCCAAAACTATAATTTCCAATACTTCTAGTCTTTACCCTCTTCAAAGTATATTAATTCTGATTGAATGCTATGAAATTTATTAGCAATATATGAATTTTGATGCGGTTAATGTGGTAAATTAATACGATGATATACTCTATTACTCTCAGCTGTTCTTTTATGATCGCTTCTTGTATCGGTGGCTGGTTGTTCTCGAATATCCTCAGGTGTTTTAGATGATTCATT
Organism: Liacarus xylariae; assembly: GCA_034693365.1. Lineage (NCBI taxonomy): Eukaryota > Metazoa > Arthropoda > Arachnida > Sarcoptiformes > Liacaridae > Liacarus > Liacarus xylariae. The sequence goes on along the minus strand of JAQFXN010003090.1, from coordinate 4,193 downwards.
CACACTGTCATCTTTTGAGATTGGATTATTGTTCTTAATTTTCTTTTTAGTATCGTATATTGTTGTTTTCTCTGCATCCTCTGGCGATTCAGATACAGTAGTATCGGACTCTGTTGTAGTCTTTGCATTCGCTGGTGGTTCAGATAAACAAGTATCGGACTTAGTTATTGTTTGTGCACTCGCTGGTGGTTCAGATACAGCAGTATCGGATTTAGAAGTAGTTTCTGCATTCACTGGTGGTTCAGATACAATAATATCGGACCTACTTGTAGCTTCTGCATTCGCAGGTGATTCAGGTATTCTATGTTAGCAGTACCAATTGAACCTGAACTGGTTTTATAATCCAATGGATTTATTAAGTCTGAACATAACAAATACACGATCAATTTAATTTCCACATTCTTATATAACTTGCTTAAAGTGATCACTTATTTCATAACTTTAATAATAAGAGAGTTTTAGAAAATCACTGATTTATATACCAGACTAAACGAAATGGTTTTTGATAATAGATAATTATTAAGCAATTTATTCACTTATTTAACATTTATTAATCAAATATAACGGAAATTAACATTAAAACATATTCCCAATATTACACAATAAAATTTTATTTAATTTATCTTAAAAGATTTATCTATGATTATGCAGTTATTTTTTGCTTGATTGACGACAAGGCGAACCCATTGGTAACAGTTATCGATGGGTTGCTTCTCAGCTTTATTTCTGCTTTGATAGACTTGAATAGTGATCCGGCATCAATAGCAGGGGAGTGGGAACGAAGTGGATCATAATTGTCGCTGAATTCTTGAATTTCTGTGCCTAAAAATGCCTAAGCTAAGTGCTTAAGGCAGAGCCACTGATTATTAATGTCTATAAAATATTCGTGAAACTCGAATCTATTTTCACGTTTAACAATGTCATTTACACCCAAACACTTAAGAACTTCTTCGAGATCTATTCCAATAATAAGACGAAAATAATCACACAAAATAGTTTTTAATCTCTCACACACAACACTAAAGTCAAGCCATTATAAAAACTAACAGGTATAGCGGCTTGTTGTAGGCTTTCATCTAATGCTTGATCCACATAAGCGGTTATTTCTTCAACATTATTAGCATTTGACTGACTTTCGGGAGATTGATCGAGGACTCGAGACATTCTGATCAAATATATCATAAGCATTTCAGTAAATATTCATAGGAGGGACATTTAATCAACGCTCACCCTAAGAGAGCTACGCTATAAAAAAGCAGTTCAAATGGATTCTATTCTAAATTCAAAATTATTTAAGTTTCAACTGTATAAAACTTATATCTGATTAACTGATCACATAATTAAATCCTTAGAATAAATTGTTTAAATCTTTTATTATAAATTATAAAAATTAATGTTATATAACTTGAAAAATATTTATTCAATTTTAAATCTTTAGTCTTTATATTTCAAAATATCTAAAAATATTAATCTTATTGAAGCGATACTTAAATATAAACATTAGGTCCAATTTGAATATTATGATTATCATATTTATTGAAATACAATATTCGATCAAATACATGTCAACGAAAAAAGTATTTGACCCAAACAATTATTTCACGGACACATGTATGTCATCCAAAAAGTATTTCATCAAAAAATTAATTTAACCGAAATTTCTATTTTACAGAATAAAGAATTTGACTGAAAATATATTTGGCTGAAACATCTCAAACAGAATTACAACATTTTTAGAAATTAGGTCTTTGAATGAATAAAATAAATCCACGGTTTTAAAAAGTTATATGTAATCATATATGGTTGAGCTGATAATCTATGCAAGTACCATATATTTGCAAGTGCACATTTTCTAATATATTAATATTTATAATTTATAAACATTGTTTTGCTTTTAAAATATTCTGATTGAATAACTCGAAAAATATAAAACTTAATGGAATTCAGTGAAAATTCTCGTCGAATGGGATATTTTGAATAACTTTATATTTTTAGGGAAAGTGGTTGATTCTTGATTAAAATATACATGTTAGCTTACGTTATTTGAATCACATGTGTTGTAAAATTAAATGTTTTAATTATCAAAATCAAGTGCAAAATCACTTTAATTTATTGTCTTTCGAACGCAGTTTAATATTTATAAATTTAAAACACAAGACATATAGAAATATTATATAAATTAATCAATAATGTCGAACACAAATTGCTGAATTGTTTACAACTATTTTATCATGATGAGATTAAAATAAATTGATTTTTTACATGTAATTCAATCCTCCACATATTCAATTTACGAACATAGATTATTTAGCGGACAATTAGTTGGTTCGACCACTTAGACCTGCAGTTTTTCTAAACCATTCGCAATCAAATGAATGATTTAAATAACTGCAATTATTTGCTTTACTTTTGAACTGATCAGTCGGAGAGTGGAAAAATGGCGGATTGGAAACCATTTTTGAAAGAAAGTGCCGTCCGTGACTCCATTTTGTTTTTAAATATATATCGAATCTTATGATTTTCGATTCTTATATCTTTTAATTCATTGTTAATTTCTAAATCATTTCAAAATGCATGATTTAAGCTTTTTATAAACTTAAAAATATGTTTGTTGCTTTACGGCCGCCATTTAGAACCACTTGATTCCCATGATCTTCTCCTATTATTTGAAAATTTACCCCTACCTCCACTCTGTCTCAAATTCAGTGAACATCTCTGGTGTAATACTTCGTTTATATTAATTGCAACTTTCTGTGAATGAATGCGTTTATTTATAACATTTTCTTTATTAGCATTTTCTTTGTTATCGAAATCATAAATGAAATCATTATTATATATGTTATATTTGGAATACATCCACTTTGAGTAATGCCACTTTTTATAGTATTACCTAATCTAGCCCAAAATAGCCTAACCTTACAAAACATAACTTATATGAAACCCCAAAATAAATCAATTCATCCTAAATATAAATAATTTAATACATTGAAAAAATAATGCTATTATTAACAAAGGAAGATATTAGGGATTTATAGGGAAAAACTAAAACATGAATATTTTTATCCTCAAATTTCCTTACTAAAGTCACTAGATAAATTTAATTAGTCTTATGAAATTCGTATACAATAGAAGTGAATTTATTGTTCTTTAATGACAAAGTACTGTACAATCAAAAAAGGGTTGTTATTCTTAGTGTACGTCAGGATAAAAACATACATTAATGTAAAATATAAGATGAAAAAATTTTTAATTTTCAAATTCAAGCGCACAATAATATTTTACCTATAATTCAACCCTCCACTTATTGAAATTACGAACTTTGATTGCTTAACAGACAATTAGGTGTTTCGATCTCTTAGACCTGCGGTTTTTCTCAACGCATTACCACCAAATGAATTACTTAAATGACTGCATTATTTGGGAGAGTAGAGTAGGGATCAAATTCTCAAATTTTTATCATAGAGAGTGTGAAACAAGAGATGGCCATAAGGAGTCTAAGGGAAGTTTTAGTAGCCTGTTTTAGGAAAACTCCCTCCATCGGAAAATTTTTTAGAGGACCCCCAATGTCTGAATTTTTTTGCAATTCAAAATTATAAACTTTGCAAAAATTTATGAGTCATTTTTTGAAAAAATGGCGTCCGTCAAGTACTTTTTTAATTATCGGTGGAATCATAGGATTTTCGATTCTTATATACCATAAATCATTGTTAATTTCTAAATCATATAAAAATATAATATTTATTACTTTTATAAGCATAAAACATATTTGTGGTTTTTCAGTCGCCATTTTGAACGACTAGAACCCCCTCCTATTATTTGACAATTTAAATTAAAAATCAAAAGCATAATTTAATCTAAAATATTATACTTTGTATTACTTTAGAGTTAGCATTCAATCCAAACTATTTTTTAGAAGGGTTAAAATCTTTTACTCCACACTTATAAAATATGCACTGAAAATGACAGGAAATATCATTAGAACATATTGTGAATTGAACTTATTTAAAATTAATTTGAGAGTCTTCTAATTTCTATGTAAGATTACATATTTTAAAAATTATTAATTAGGAAGCGATTAAATTTTTCTTGATTTAAAAAATTTAAATTTCCCCTGCACATGGAGAAATTTAATTTTTAGAATAATCTGTACTTGATGTTCTCTTAGAATAATCGGCACACAATGTTAACACACT
>JAQFXN010003089.1:0-11495 GCA_034693365.1 Liacarus xylariae | reverse complement strand
TATGGTTTGATAGCATATTGAATGAAAATAATAACCTGTGAATATTTTTTGCAATTACGAAGGTTTAGGGGAATAATAAGAGTTTGAAAATAGAAAATTAGCTCACCGTAGAGCTGATCCAGTTATCCTAATGAGTAAACCCCGGATAAATATTTAAATACATGTTTGTCCCAGATAAATTGAATTGCGTGAAAATTTGGGGCCATACGAATCATATAATAAAAGATAGTTTAGTGCAGTTTTATTTTACATTTAATACATATATCATGGGTTAGTACATAAATACATATTTAGCCAAATATCTAATGAAATATAGAAAAAAATTAAAAAACTATGCTTTTTAAACAAATTTTGTTTTGTTTTAAGTAGATCAACAAAAAGGCCGAAAGCTCCTGAAAATAAATTAACATAATCTAACTGAGGATGTTGCTAAAATAGAATTGGATTTATATACTGTTCCTAGAGCTAATTTTCCAGTGAAATTCTCAAAATAAAAGAATATCTTAAGTGATCAAAGGATTTAAATTATATAACAGAATCTAAAATGCTATTATTTTAGAATTGTACTATCCACTATTTCATAAAATTTATACAAAATTGTAATCAATTACAAATTTGATGAAATATAAATACATATTTAAATACATTATTTGAGTGTTTTTAGCCCATATTATATTCAATATAAAGGCATTTATAAATACATATATATCCGGGGCTTACTAATGAGACAATATATACATCGTTGGAAAGCTTGTGTAATGTAGAATCAAATAATGCAAAAATAATTCTTCTTCGGTAAATGGCCAGATTTGGCCTGATGCCGATGGTAATGGTCAGGACTATGTCATATGCCGTACAACATGTCTTAGTGTAAGCTTTCCAACGATATATATATTGGATGAATCGAATAACAGGTTGAGCTATACTGTGCGCTAATTTGTCCAAATTTGGTAATTTCAAACCCTCATAATTGCCTTAAACCTTCGTAATTGCAAAAAAATATTGATAGGTTATTATTTTCATTCAATATGCTATCAAACCATATGAGTTAAATCATTCAACTCCGTGGACCTCAGACAGTCCCTCATGGTTAGTTAGTCTATCACTGAATGTGCACTGATGTTAAGCCAATTATAACGCGTTTTAATTTAGTTAAACGTAAGCATTAAATGCTATAATAAATGACGTCATTTAATACCTTTTGTGCATTTATTCAATGGACGGGTATTTTCACAAAAGCCTATTACAAAGATAGCGGAATAGTGAGCCACTAAACCTCCAATAGTGTGACATAATATATGTTATGCAACGAAATGTGCAAATCGTATAAACAGTGGATTTCAGACATAATTAGATGTTTTGATTGAAATGATTGCAAACTATTATTGCATTGAATTTAAGACTAATTTAAATAAATTGTTAGCAATTGTTGTATAAAACGACTGCATTTCGAGTCAATTATTTAATTCAATGAATTGTTTTATTTAAATAAATTTGTTTTGAAATCAAATAATTTCAGTGAAAAATATTTATTGTTTTTGTTTATCGATTGAAATCAAATCAAAACAAATGAAAAAATACAGAATTAATGACATTTTGGGCGATAATAACGGTTCACAACATTCACAACAGAATGGGATCGACAGGCAGTTCCAAGGCTTGCACTCAATGGGACAGAGGTTTGCGTTGAATCAGAACATCCAAAACCGGATTCAACGCCGATATGAGGCCGACGGCAGTGAAGAGGAGGAACTGCAGCGACAGAACCAACTGCTGTCGATCTCACAATCGATGCCACCCTTTGGCCAATCGATGCAAAGGAATGTGAACTCGGGTTCGGGCGAAGAGACGTCTGGAGTGAACAATGTGTCCAACATTTCCAACATCGACGCCAACAGTCTCTACACTAAACTCAAAGAACTACAGGAAGCGGAACAACGACTCAAACAAGTGGAGGACCTCATGAGGTCTATTGAGAAGATGGAGAACAACATCAAAGAAGTGAAGAGGGATTCGGTGGTCAACGACACCCGAAAGACATCCAATGAATTGCAGACCAAATACGTCTCCAGAAATAATGTGACGAAGCCTTCGATGAAAAGTGTTTCGACTCAACCGAAACAATTGACTCATTCGGCGAACAATATATCGATAACTAATCCGCAGAAAAACATTATTCCGCGGAATATCGAAGAAAACAATGCGGAACTGAATGTCAACACAAACGGCAATACAAGTCAACACTTATTGTCGCAAACAATGGATTTCTGTGACAATAATTTGGGTTATTCTACAGATTTGGACGAAAGTGAGTCCAATAGTGAGGAATCGTTTAATATAATTAACGGTAATTTGATTCGATCGATGAGATCACAGTTCGACTCAATGCGGTCGCAGTTCGACACTATGTTTCCGGTCCTCGAAAACCAGTTCACTAATGGAAACGCAAATACAAATACAAACACTTCAATGAATAATAATAACCAAAACAGTAGTAATAGTTATATAAATAATCAGCAATTTTTCCATTTAATGCTTTTGCAAAACTATCAGATCCTTCAACAGCAACAGATGCTATTGCTTTGGCTCCAACAGCAGAGCCAATGCCAAACACCACCACCACATCTGCCAAACCCACAACCAATGCCAGAGCAGGTGCAGAGTCGGCAAACGCATAGTTCGCACCATTACCTGAACGGCAGACACACAAACATCTCAGCTATGCCTCAAAATTCGATTCATTACCGGAACTCGACTTTGAATTCTGTGCGAAATAATCAGACGAATGCACACAACATGACTGCCCTCAACAATCAAGTGGTGCCCGGAGTTCGAGCCAACAACTATTGGGATAACTTCAAGAGTTATTCGCGTCAAAACAAATTGAGTGCTTCGGCCAATTGTAAGGTCAATGAGAACCTATTGGTCACTCACAACCAAATGGTTTCTCCAGTTTTAGGAACGGATCAGCAAATGATTCACAACACAAACCAATGTCCAGATCTTAATTGTTTGTCTCCCAACTCAACACTGGGTCGTCATCAGTACAAAGCGGCCAACGCTAGTCATGTGCAGTGCGTTGAACACCAGGAGAAACAACAGAATTTACCCCAATTTAATGAAACGATTGCCACCAAAACAATGCATTCACAACAATCACAACAGTCTTCGGACAGCAATAACTTTGCGGCCCTGTTCTCAATGCTGGAGAAACTCATTGAAAACGACGACAAATACTCGACAAAAAGTGCCGCAAAGAAAAAGTCGACTAATTTAGTGATAACTTCGGACAATGAAGAGGAGTGCGGGGCTGTCGGCGGAGTTGGTGTTGGGGTGACTAATATTGTCAACAATCAAATGACTTCCGAAGACAACAATGAGAACAGTAATAAATGTTCTCAACAGTCGAGTGCTTCGACTCGCTCTCAAATGAGCGCTAATATATCTATCCCTTTACACATACCCGCCAGTAGTGGTGCCATAAGAAAAAAGCCCAGAAATCAAGAAATTCTTGAACTGTCGTCGAAAACGGAAAATAATGAGAATTTTGGGATATCTTTGGTCAACGGATCTGAACTGATTCGACCTCTAATGGCAGCGGAGGGTCGTTCCAGTGAAACGGGAATCACAAACATAGTCCCGACGCAAAAGACTCAAATACTGTCAGTGCGACCGCCAACTACTGGTGCCCCGCCTTATGACTGTGAGAGCGGTAGTAATGCCTCCTCTGATGACGAGTTGGCAGAAGCGGATCAAACGGTTTCGGAATTAATTGTTTCCGAATCCGAAACCATTCATAACAACAATAGCAGTAATATTACTAACAATTGTCTGAACACTAATTCCAATCAAACAAATATAGTGAGCGCTCAGGCATTAGATTCCTGTCAAAGATCTGTAATCGAAGACAATGTTGTCGTCACTAATGATAATGTCATGGAAGAGGAGGAGGAGGAAGAGGATGAGGACAACATTCTGGCCAATGATTCAAATGAAGGGGCAATACGTTTGAGTGGAGACGGAGAACAAGGACTTTAAATTTAAATCACTTCTGATTTTTGCCAAAAATTTTCGGTTTTTTCGGTTATTTTAAGCGAAATTAATTTTAAACATTTTAACGATTTTCTCAATTATTTAACTGAATTTGTGCTGAATTTTTGTTATTTTAATTTAAAATTTCTTTTAAGCGAATAAATTAATTAAACAAAAAAAATTATTAAATTAACTCATTTTTTGAATCAGAATTTCATTGAATTTAAATTCTTTAATCACTATTTCATCCGAATATAAGATAGAATCGATATTATGTTTTATTACTTATCAGGGATGCGCCGAGGAACAAATTTCAATTGGGTATTTGTTCCTGGCTGTGCGAAGGCGTCACAATTTTTCCAAAATTTTGGACAGGGGGGTCCAGGAAGGCTATTTAAACAATCAAATTCTTTCAGAATTTAATTAAAAATGATATAATTTAACAGAATTTAGCAAATTATGATGAATTCTGTAAGAATTTAACAGAATTTGAAAAAATTTAGCAAGAATTTAATAAAATTATGTTATTTTCTAAGAATTTAGAAAGAATTTCACAGAATATTTCGAAAAATCGGCGCCGTTTTCTCAGAATTTCAAATGAGGCGGGAGGGTTCCTCGTGAGCGAACTAGGTTGTATCGGCCAAAATCGCGGGGTATTCCGGTCAGTACCTCCCTTTGCACATCCCTGCTATTAGCAAACATTTTAATTGAGATAAAGGCAGGGATTTCGAGAGGGGGAGTCCAGTCTGGAATATCTCCTGGCGTTTGGCCGAATACCCCTATAGGTTCTTTGCGAAGTACCTCCCCTAACAATTTAGGAAGAGAACTATGCCGAGGGCGCCATTTCCTGAATATTCTGTCAAATTATTCCTAAATTTGGTCAGATTTTGGTAAATTCTTGTAAAGTTCGTCGAAAATCTTTAAAATTACATCATTTAAAGTTAATTTCAATATTATATTGTGGGGTTAATTGACTCTTCAAGACTATAAAACCGGTTAAGTTATATGTTATTGTATTTAACCCTCAGAATTTGTCACCTAGGTGTTCGATTGAAAAAAGTGCAAATATTAATCGCCACTTGAGCCCCGGCAGTAATCAGAACGATTCGGTTTTTGCCACTATTTCCTGGGTTATACCGGTTATAAGGTGGATATACCGGGATTCGATAGAGTTCCGTAGTTCTATACTTACAAGAATATGTTTAGATGATCTAAATATCTATCCAGGTGAACCGGAATCACCCATTAAAGTTTGAAATTTTAACTTGGTTTTACACAAAAATCTCTGGACCCCTAGGAAAAAATGGCAAATCACCATTTTACACTTCACTGGATCCCTAGGCAAAAATTGGCAAATCACCATTTTACACTTCACTGGACCCCTAGGAAAAAGTGGCAAATCACCATTTTACACTTCTCTGGACCCCTTGGCAAAAAATGGGAAATCACCATTTTACACTTCTCTGGACCCCTAGGAAAAAATTGGCAAATCATCATTTTACACTTCTCTGGACCCCTAGGCAAAAACGGCAAATCACCATTTTACACTTCTTTATACTCTTTTAGGCTCTCTTCGAAAAATACTCCCCTGACATTTTCAAGGAAAAGTCTGGATATCCCTTTTTGGATTCCAAAGCAGGGATGTTGAAGGCCAGAGAGAGCCAAAAGCGCCATAGAGTTGAGTTATCACCAAAATGATCAAATAAGGGACTTTTCACATCAGTTTAGTAGGACAATTAGAGGTTTTGGGGTTGTATCCCACCAATTTTCGAAAAAGTTTTAAACTTCGAATCAAATCCGTTGTTTGAAATTTTTTGAACCCCCCTCCCCTAACCGACTTCCTAATATGCTGTGAAAAGTACCTTTATATGGCTATTACTGACAAAATGTGCGTGTGAAAAAATTTCCTGAAAAAGTCCTGAAAAAATAAATTTCAGAAAACGTTACATGTGCATATATATTCTTGTTCAGCATGATAAGAACAAAATTTTAAACTAATTTTTAAACAGCGCCACCTACATTTTTTCAATTAATTTTTCAAAATGGTCAAACTACACAATTGATATGCTAATTCGATAGAGCTCTCAACGCTGATTGCGAATATCAACCATGTGATTATTTAGGCGATATCTCAACTCTAGGGTGCTTTTTGGCCCTCTCTGACCCTCCACATCCCTGATTCCAAATGAATCTTTTGGATAAACTTATTTAATTGAATCAATAAATGCCTTCAATAGACATACTTTATGTGTTGAAAAGAGACCAAAAATCCTTACAATCCTTACAACAATTACGTGAATGGATTGCATGGGAGGAGTGCTTGGATTGGTTTGAAAGCGCACTAAACTCTGCACAGGAGTAAGGGTTGGGTTTGAATGTTGTCTATCAATAGGCAAGGCATTGATGTATTGCCCAAATATGACGTCTAATCCAATCCTTTATTTGAGTTAATGAGACAAATGGCGGACCAATTGATAGAGCAATTGATGTCTGTTTTCGGTCGCAGTTCTGCTTATTTTGATTGTAATCTAATTTATGGCAAACTATTGAAGACTTGAGTAATCGATTGACTCAACGAAATGCAAACCATTGAATACGATCTCAACGTTTCCGGAGGTCTAATGCCTGTAAGACATGAATCAATTGCTGTTTTGAGAGTTTGTCTTAATTTGATTTGAATTGAATTCATTTGACAGCAAATCAATGCATTGACTGCACCCCCGATGACCGACGAGTCCCACAAAAGGAGAAAACTTAAGAAAAGTATTTCACATAAAAACCAATTGAATAGCGATTCCAACAATAATAGCAATTATCAGAACAATCGGCCAATACTTTCGAGACAAACAAAGACAGGGAAAGCACCGAATCATGAATATTGTGACTCATGTCGAGAGGGCGGGGATCTCCTCTGCTGTGACCGCTGTCCCAACGCTTTTCATCTCCAGTGCCAGTCAGTCAACTCTTACATCAATTGCTTGTCTTTTATTTAATACTCTTTTCTATTGTCTCACTAGTGATCCCCCTCTGGACGAGGAGGACGTGCCTCAGGGCGAGTGGTTGTGTCGCAAATGTAAAATGTTATTGAATGAAGAACTCGTGGAATCGGCAGAAGAGAGCGACGAATGGGAGGATTCGGTGGATTCGCCACAGAGTGATGACTGGAGTGACAGTAAATGCGTTGAAAAGCCGTTTTCACTTCTGATAAAAGCGGCAAAAATTCTGAATCCAAAACAGTTTCAATTGCCTAATGAGATGACGCCATCGATTCAATTGATTGGAACTTCAAAAAGGGTTAATCAAAACAATAAGAGCACACATAAGAAACAGATCATCGAAATGGACAACAATTTAATTCCATTTCCCGTCAAATTGTGTTATCAGTGCTCCAAAAGTTGCAGAAAAGCGCCATTAATTCAATGCGATTACTGTCCGCTTCTATTCCACGCCGACTGTCTCGACCCACCCATGACTGCACTCCCGACGGGTCGGTGGATGTGTCCAAACCATTCGCAACACATTATCGAACAAAAACTTTTAGATTCCGTGAGTTTAAGTGAAAGAATCAAACTCTGGAACCAGTTTTCAGGCCATATATCTCAGGACACAATTAAATTGGATTTTCTGAAGAAAGTTCATCGAAAACATCCGCCGTTTCGGACAAAAGTATGTTTACCTCAAACTAATAAAGTTGTTGTTCCCGAAGCTATTAAAGAGATGTATAAAAGTCGTCCAAATCTATTGCCAAACGTTAACACAAATCAATACAATTCTGACATAAAGTGTTGGAATAATTATAATACAAAAGAAGTGGAAAATGGGTGCCTAAGCAGTTGTCAATGGGAAAGACCAACTCCTGAACAACAGGAGGAATGGCTGTCCGGTTTGATTGCATTTCAATCAAGTGTTGCACAATATATGAGTTCACAAAAACCTATTGATCCTAAAACTAAGACATTGGTTGATCACAATTCAAGTCTTGCCATTAGTTGTAATAAAGACAACGAGTCGTCGAAAACAAATGAAATTCCTGTGAAATGTAATTCTCAAACAGTAATGAATGGTCCGAATGATCGCTATTCTGAAGACAATAATTCTCTAAAAAAGCAAACAAATAGTGATAACAAAGAACTCATGAATCAAATGAGTGATAATATTAGACAATTGAATGGCAATAAGATCTGTTCGTCGCCCATGTCTTCTCCCGTTTCAGACAAACGAATCTCCGTTCAAAACAATTGTCTCTTCAATTCAAACATTGAGAGCATTGCAGACATAAATAAATTGGACGAGAGTTTGGTTCGAGTGCTCGCGTGGCAGAGAATACAACAGCTCAACAGTAAATGTCTGGAACCCAATCACAATTCAATTGGCGCTCAAAACCTCAACACAATGTCTTCATTTCACACAACTATTAGAAGAATAGGTTTGAATGACGTGAGGGCTCGAGCGGTGTTGTGTCCCATTCTGTATAAGTCGAGCACTAACTCATCGACCGGACCCACAATTGTTATGTCTTACCGAACACTTACTATAGGCACTAGCAATGAGAACGATGTGGTTCTGGGCCAATACGGCCACTGCAACTATGTCTCCCACAGACACGCGTCCATATTCTATGACGAGGTATGCATTCATTGAATTCTAGTATTAAATGTTTAGAAATAATGTAAACAATGGCTTAAAAGGGAAGAGTATATCAATTCTTAAATAAACAATATTTGCGTCGATATAAGCATAGGGGATGGCAAGTCCGGGGCAGAGATGCGAAAGAGTGCCCCGAATTCATACTAACAAAAAAGTTAAGGCCTAAAAGGAGCAGTGCCTACTCCTCCAAAGAGATTTGGAAGAAAAATATTGGGTTGAGAATTGGCAAAGACTATCAAAAATGAGTGATAAAGCACTACCGGAACCGAATATAGGGCTCTTTGATCATTGTCTCAAATATCAATTCTTTTAAAATAAATTTCTGCAAAAGTCCCCCCAAATGTAGTTTATCTCAAATTTCAATTTTGCAAATCTAATCATAAGATGAAAACATTAAACCTTTTCTTCTATATTGAAAAATAGAGAATTAATTGAAATATTGATTAAAATATCTCTTTTTATAAACAATAAATTGATTGTAAGCTTAATTTTAAAACTTTGTTGATTTGTATAGACGTCGCGAAACTATGAACTGATAAACTATTCAGAACACGGAACTACTGTCGACAATGTGTTATATTCGTGTGATTTTTCTGACAAAAAGGTTCAAAACTTAAAACATTTGAACATTAGTTCACAAACTGTTTCGACTGTAAAAGCAATCGTTGGTTCAAAACGAAAGCGCAAATCATTGGAAAACAATAAGAAACTGAAAAATTTGATTCCAAACGAAGAATTGAGTTCCGATAAATTGAAAGCAAAAAAGAGGAAATCATTTAAGAGCGAAGACAATGAAATAAACGCACAAAAGATTAATGAATTGAAAACAAATAAAATTGTTTTCAGAAAAGACTTCGACTCAGAAAATATGGAAAAGATTTCAGTTTTGACGCAAAACCCATTGACGATGAGCTCCAAAGCCGGCCAAACATATAAGCCCTGCGCCTGTAAATCGAGCTGTTCTTCACTGATCGGTCCGAACGGCGCCGGTTGGGAGGGAACGGCAGTTCTACATCACGGAAGTCATCTGAAGATTGGATGCAAAGAATTCATATTCAGTATAACAAATCATGGAATCACTCAAAACCAAACCAATCACTCGACTCCCGGCAAAAGTCAGATAAAAGCAGAGACTCTGAGTCTAAAATGATTTTGATTTTAAATTTATTTCCTAAAACTGAAATCTCTTAACCATTACTCGTTTTTTTTGACTCAAAACAATTAAAGTGAAATAATTGAAACAAAGCTAAAGAATTTAACCCAGAATTAAATGAATTTCTATTATTTATCCAAAATTTATTCAATGAATTGAAAATGAAGTGAATTCTTAATATAAAAACTAAACTAAAATTGTTTGTCACGACTAGTCTTTTGGTATTAATTTCTCAAAACTATTTCAATAATTCAGAATTGAATACAATGTGACAAAACATTTTAAATATAATTTAATAATAGATTTTGTGATTTAATATGATTTTGATTTTAATGTGTTTTTAAACAAAAATTATTTTCATTTCATTTTTTCTATTAAACTCTTAATATTTTTGCTGTAAATAATGTAATTGTTGTAAAATTTATCATATCATGAGTCCATTGAATTCATTAAATCATTGTTTAGTAATTTATAATTATTTCAGTTTATATTTGAGCTCAAAATACATTTTCATTTTTTAAATTCAATTTTAATTAATTTTCTTAAAATAAATACTTCTTTTAATTTAGTTTGTATTTATTGTATAAAAAAATACTGTTTTATTATATATTTTAGTTTTTTGAACAATAATAATAAGTAAAACATTGATTAAACTTAAATATTAAATAAAATAAAAAATTTAATGTTTTTTGTTTTGTAATAATTCTTTTGAAATAACAAAACAATAATATTAATGGAAAGCAAATGCGGAATGTTTTGTATGAAGTGTTGAACTTAAATCAGAATAAGATTTTACTGAGAAATCAATTGTTTTTAGTTGTGTTACTTAAGTGTGCTTTTTATCATTTACTCCATTAATAATTTTGTGATTCTTTTTATGAGTTTTGGAAATTGTTTTGAATTGTTTTAATATTTTTGAATGATTTGCTATTTGTTTAAGGAATAGAAAGACCGCTTCGGGAGTGCATCCGATCCGCAGTAAATCCAATAAAATGCTAATCCGTTTGTAAAAGAAATCAATCAATAGTTCGTAAAATGAATTAATTGACAAAAGCATTGATAAGTAATACAAATACCGAAACACTTCGAGACTGATCTCAATGTTTGTCGTTTGGAGTAATAAATATAGTTTTGTATTAATGGCCAAAACATCGTCTTTACTCGACTTCAGACCATTTGCTGACAATTGGTTTTGTGTTTGCGTTTCAACCATTCTATGCATTGAATGTATAAACAATTGATTGAAAATACGATTCTTTCATATATTTCTTACTTTTTTTTATAAAACAAAACCAAAATATTTTTAGAATTGATTTTCGCTTTGAAAATGACTGAAACCTAAAACAAAATGTTTATTAAGACTGAAATACTCACTAATTATTAATTATTTGATATAAATTCAAAACCAAATAAATTGTGTTTACAATTGAATCAATGAATTGATTGTAATTCAAACGAAACTGCTTTGCCTTATAATAGACTTATATTTATTTACATTATATTCAAATCAATAGATTTGAAAATACATCAAAACATAAATAATGTCTTATTTATCAACAGTTTTGAATCATAAGTACAGACTATTGTTTCCGGGTGTTTACATTAGGGTTTCTATGACAACATTGGAAATTCTGAACATACATGGGTTAGAGTGACAGATGGC
>JAQFXN010003088.1:0-11497 GCA_034693365.1 Liacarus xylariae | reverse complement strand
ATTGGTTCCTGAGACCTTGCTCGTTATAACAAGGAACTCGTTATAACGAGGCTCGTTATAACCAGGTTTTACTGTACCACATCTGAAGGTTAATTAAAAAATGTTGCAATTCTTTAAAATATCATATTGTATTCATCATATTTAGTAAGTTCAATTATCAAGTAAAATCAATCGATCACTTCTTTCTTCCTTTCCGTGTATCAAATTCAATAAAATTTCAATGAAAAGTGATTGTATCTACTCTGGAATCAGAAATATACATCTTATAAACTTGATTGAATTGAATTTTAATAATCTTTATCTTCTGAATGTGAATCAAAGCTCAAGAAATAACAGAAAACAAATACAAAAATAAAAATCATAAAACATGAATCGATTATTGCCTGGAGGTATTGGACATCTATACTATGCCAGACTCTCTTTCGTCGATGATTTTTCGCATCTTTGAATATTGACTCCTTGTTCTAATGTAAAAGAATAATTATTAAAAGTATATTTCTTTCATACAGTAGTTTATGTATAATTTGATTTATGTTCAAAATTGTTTGACTTTTTTCCTAACCATATATTTGCTTATCTTTAAAGTTCAAACTCAACCCTCTTTTGTGTTCAACAATCAATTGTTTTTTTATAACTTTTAATTTTTTTAAAAGTTAAATAAAAAAGGACTTTGTTTACCAAATAAGTCTTCATTTAATCGTTCAATTTTATTATAATATATAATTATAGTCCTAAAAATGGAGAAAATTGTGAAAAAACCACTTCCAACTTGACATACCTTTACCTGTGAACTAGAGTAGTTCTAATTACCACAGAAGAAGAAACCCCTTTCAATACAATCATTTAAAATATACAAAAATTTAGTAAAAAAAAGTCAATAAAATTCCTTTTGTGTCGAAACAAATATTAGTGAATTTCCTATATTTGTAAAACTAGTTCTTATTTTTTAGTGAATTTCCTATTAAAAACATGTTAAATTTTTATTATTTATTGGCATTTTATTAAAAGTAAAACTCATGAAATCATTCGTTAGCTTTAACGATGACATTGAATAAAATATTAAATATCTTAATTAACTTTTTCATTATTTCGTGATTATTATAATAATTTTCTACAATTAATATTCAATTTTGAAAAAAAAGAAAACAAAATTCTTTATATTTTTAAAGACATAAATTGCCAAAAAAAAGTTTAACAATCACATAAATTAAATTCTATGTAAATGCCGACAATTTAATTAATAGTTAGAGTTTAGGTAATTTTTGTAATTATAAAGTAAGGAAAAAATTCGCTGACAAATAAAAATGAGTTTAATAACTTTTTTTCAATGACTATTGGTTTTATTATTTATTGAGATAAATTAATTTTTATTCTCTTAACTTAATCCGCGACAAATCAATTACTGGTGTTTTTCCTCTCCCAAAGAGACCTCAATTTGTGATTTGATTCGCATTTATTATTATGAAATATTTGTCTTAAATAGAGAATTGGGTGCAACCGATGAGCTTTATATATACAGTATATGAATATTCATTTATTGACCCAAAGCGGAAACAGAATATTATTTAATATGACTTAATAGAGAATTATTGTCTATTTTCTCTTATCCCACATATAATGAAAACTATTGTTTAAAAACGATTACGATTTGAATCCAAGTATGCGTAGAATCAGTGGAAACAAAACTGGTTTTATTCAATTGGAATAAAAGTCGTAAGTATTATATCATAATTTCATTTTAATTATTAATCTTTTTCTGCAATTTTTTAGCTAAAACTTTTGCATTCGTTTATACTATATACACTAAAGTGAACATAAAGTTTATTGTAGTGTTGTTTTTGCTTATTTTTATTTGTATATTAATTTAAAACACAACAATATCTATTTAAACAGCTTCTAAATTCTTGTTCACCTTCACAGTCGATGAATAAGCGTTTCGGGAAATATATACTCAACACTATATTCTACTATAAATTATTAACAAATGTCAACAATTTTTTTTCCGTTAAAATACTTGAAATTATTGATATTAATTAAAGAAATGATTATAAAGTTTTACTGACGTTTTGAAAATGAATATGCGGTATCAATGATTTCTGATTGATTAGTTTTTGTTTGGAAAAAAGTTTTGAATATTTTTCATTGAATCGATTGAAGTTTTATAAATAGAGGCTCGCATTCAAACACAACACAAGAATAAAGTTAAATAACACAAGTGTTTTGCGGAATTTGTTTTATTAAACAGTTGTGTTCAACAATTTCGATGCGTTTTTTCATTACATGTTTGAGATTATTGAAGAAGAAAAAAGTTTTATTCGAAAATTTTTAATCTAAACATGCATTTGTGTCAATGGGACTAAAAGATTGTATAACTTGTATTGGTTTTAGACATTAAGGCATTCAAGGGCAGAGACACACATAAGACTTATATTGGATTTACTCTTTCTTAAGTCTTATGTATAACATCGCCCACCGATTCTCTCTCGACTTGTTTTTTTAAACGGTTTGGAAAAGTTTTTTCTCTCTTTTCTTTGAATGACTTATGAATTAAATTCAATGAAAAATTATACCAAAACTTAAATCTTGTAATCGCTTTTTGATTTAGATTTATTAATGCAAAACTCGATTTTGAGGATGAGATCTGACAAATACGAACTCAACTGACTTCTGAATGTTGTTCTTGTGATTTATCTTTCATAATGTGCTGAATATCTGACTGTCATATGATTTTTGTGTTCAATAACTCTTACTCTCATTCGTTCGACGAGTAGTGAATTTAATATATTCAGTGAAAAAAATGTTTGACAAACTAATTAATGTTTATAATAAGTCTGAACTAATTCTATTAACATTTCTAATTAGTATTACATTCATAGCCTGTGCGCCCATATCTTCAAAGGATGAGTTGTGTTCAGTCAATTTAGTGCCAAATCAGTTAATCGCTAAACGATTTCAAGAGTCAATCATTAATATCAGATGTGAGGCCACTTTGGAGTCACAACTTTCCACTAAATCTTTCCAATTCACAAATCCCGTCTTTGACCTGTCCTTCGGTGGAGCGCCGAGGACTGGGGTATTCATTATTCGCGGTAATGCCACGTGTGATCCAAACAGAGTCAAGTGTTGGAGTGAATACAAGTTAGCGGCCAATAGTATCGGTCATCTGATCCAACACAGCGGGGATGTTGTCTACTCCTGTAAAGTGGCCGATCAGATCAGGAGTGCCACCAATAAGACTCTGGTCAGGTGTGAGAGCAAAGGATATTTGGGATTCACTAATAGTAAGCTATAAATAGTTATCTAAATATTTGTGTTTAAATTAATTGAACTAAATGTCAGTTTAATAGTTGCAAAATATTTTATCCATTAATTAGACTTAAATTTAATTTTTTCCTCAATTTTTCCGGCAGTTTCTGAAATTAAGAATTTGTAAAGAATTAATTAAAATAAATGAAAGTATTTTCTTTAAAAATTGAATTTAATATTTGAAAAAATTGAGTTCAATTTTTAAATATGAATAAATGAATTTTCTTATTCGCATTTAACGCATCTTTTTATTTATTTATTCATTTTGTTTCAATTATTTTTTATGCTCTAAATTAGTGAATAATCGTTTCATTAATTATATTAACGAAATATTTCAATAAAAATAAATTGGAAATAATTTCAGATACGGTGGTTATAATTTAGTCTTCAAGTACTAGTGTTTAAGCCATTATTTTAAGCCTTGGATTGTCATTAAAAGATTATTGTGATTTAATTTGGATGAGGGTATTATTGCTTGTGAGTATTAAATAATATTATTGGGTCAATGAAATCAAATGAATTAATATTTGATTCGTTTGATCTGTAATTCAATCTTTTTTCTGTTTCTTTGATGCAAAAGTTGAGATGTGAGAAGCTTGGAGGTTTAAAAGGATAGAATAGGTAGGGGTAAAATGTAGAATAATTAAAGTGATCTGCCTAATTAAAACTGTTAAATAATTGGTACAAAAACAATAGAAAATTTCTGTTTTTAGATTTAAGACCAATTTTTAGGCAATTTAGGTTAAAACTAGCTTTTATATAGGAGTATTCTAAATTGTCTTTCAAAATTTACATATAAGAGCAAAATATTTAAAACGATATTTTAATTTATAGTTTAACTTTCTATTAAATTGCACAGACATACAGAATAGACTTTTCTTAGGTTATTCGAGAAAGATTACAATTTGTATTGTGAGCATCGCTTTTAATAGTTGAGAAATTCTTCCGTCAAATCAGAATCGACATGTGCTTCTGCAGTCATATGCATTAAGCTGTGGCTTAGTATTGATCTCGATTTAGATTTGATGGAAGACGGATTCATTTGGTTCTGATTTCTCTATTCTTCGCCTCTGCTATCACTTTATCTGAAATCTTTACATTTATTTAAAAACTTTTGGAATAATTAAAAACCCATTAAAACTACAGCTAATTTCTAAATATCATACGATTGTGTAATTCTGAAGTCTTAAAACTCAAGTTATATTTGCGAATAAATAGCGGAATCTAAAACTGAATGATTGAAGACTTTCAAAAATAATTTTTCCATTAATTCTAAAACTTTAAAGGATTCTAATTAATTGGAATTCTATTCTAATTTCAAAATGGAATAAATATTCAATACATACGAGAAAGAAGTAAATGATTTTAAAATTTAATTCCAATTTTCCTCAAGTGATTCCCAGGAAATGCTAAATTCAGAAAATTACATGACATTAAGTGATTCTTTGAATTAAATATCAGAAAACTCGACTAAATTTTAAGAATACTTTTTCTAAAAAGTCGCACAAAAAATTTGTTCAAATCTACAAGAGTTTCAGTTGACCTGAAATATCTATCATAGGTTTGTTTGTTTGAAGATTTAAAGCATTCAAATCATTAATCAAACCCACTCTTAGAACAAAATACTCAACGAATCGTAATTTTGTTTTATATTTCTTCTACAGTATTGACATTTATATTTCCGTTAAACACCTTAAAAATTTTAATATACAATTCTTTGCCCAAAATTATTGTTATCAATCAGATATTCAGTTATTTTGAGTGATAGACAATTCATTATATATTCTGTTTATTTTCCATTAAATTTATTTTATTTAAAATATTCTTTTGGATTATTTTTAATTTTTAGAATTTTATGGAATTTTATTAATTAAGAAATTTGTTATTTAGTATACAGTAATTAAAATTACAAAGCTATAATAATTTGTCAATAATTTAAATTCAAATATTATAAGTGTTTTTCATTTTTTATTGTAATAAAATTCAAATTTACTCATAATATTCATAACTTAATTAATATATTCAAAAAACGACATAAGCATTGCTAACATTTAAAATGCATTATTATATTCTGTAAACCCTATAAATTACAATACTCTACGATAAAGTATATTAATAATTGTAGTTCTTGTGCTCTTTTGTAAATATGCATGCAATAACTCTATTATTTTACAACACTATCGGATAAGGTTTTGGTCAAATCTTCAAATTATTGTTTTAAAATTATTTACGCATATAATCACTAAAAAAGTCAAATAAAAATAAATATAAATAATCGAATTAAAGTTGGCCAAAAGGGTACTAAACTTCAGTTCCCATAGTTCTCGAGTTAAGACAACCGCACCCAAAGAAGTTGAACTTAAAGCTAGACCTCCTCTGAAGTTTCAAAAAATTTGAAAACAATTTTTCAAATAAATAATAATTGCGTTCAAAAAAATTTTAATAAAAATTTCGGCAAAAGAATAGTTTAAAATTTAATCCTAAAACAAAATTTTTGTTCATAACTGTTATGACCAGACCTGCTGTGAAACCTTGAAAATTCAAAAAAACAAATAACTTTATAGTTCAATAAATTAAGATTTGCTCTTTGTTTTACTTTTTTAATAGTTTTCATAACTCTTATATACTTTCTTAGCGCTTAAATACGGCGATTCGTGTTCGACAGGAAATATAGGACAAGAATGCGATATAAATATGGATTGTTTGGCACCGGATATGGAAAATGAATCAGAAAACGAAAAGCAATGCATTTGTAGGAATGGATTCACTCCAATACCGCTGTCCAATAGGAATACAGTTTGTTTAGAAGAAGGTTACAAATAATTACAGTATTTAGTCAACAGTTTTGTAAATTTGTCTTTTCTCTACCTATCGATAGTGTCTTTGGGTTTGGTTTGCAATTACACCAAACAGTGTTCAGCCATTGACTCGAACTCTGTTTGCGAACGCAATGCTATCGGTTTGAAAGTATGTCAATGCAGTCCACAGTCCTATCCATTCAGCGAATATGAAACCGATTACATTAAAAAATGTATAATTAAGCCCAAAACCACCACCAGTCCTACCACTGAAGAGGATTCGGTGGAAATTATAAACACAACTATTATTCCAAATGAGAAAAATGATGAACAAAGTGGTCAACTCTTGGAAGTGAATACAGAATCCAAACCGAGTAATGACTTTAAAAAGACTGATAAAAATGATAAAACAGGAAACGTAGGAATTGTCCTCTTCTTTGTGGCCATTATATTGTCGATTCTGATCGTTATTATAATAATCAGGTCTTTGAATCAATTCATTCAATAATTTTATTTTGAGTTTTTCAATAAATTCTTATTTGAATTAAATTTGTAATAAAGGGCTCGAAATAAAAGCGATAAAATGGTTATAAATAAGAAGAGAACTATAGAACAACAAACCGATGATAAGGACGGAGAACAAAGTCAGCCAATACTGACAACAGATAATACAGGTGTGGATGAGGTCGACGACAACACTGAGGATTCAGTGCAAAGAAATGACGCCAGAAGTTCATCCACTAATGAAAATGAGGAACAAATTCAGATCAATAACAAAATTAATACTAATATTAATAATAATGAACCACAAAAAATACAAACAAATGTATGAAAATTACTATAAATGTCCAAAAAAAACAAATAATAATAATAGGGCCAAAGAGAATATTCTGCTTAGGATCACACAAGGTCAAATGTCATGGGAGGGTACTATTTTTGGCGTTATCCTAAGTCGCTAGAGGAGGGGGAATAAAGAATTTTCACAGAATTTACACAGAATTTCGAATATTTAAACTTGAATTTTAAGTTTTTTGTCAACTATTACGGAGTTTTGCAGAATATTCTGACTTTTGTCGGGGGGCAATTTTAATTTTGATGGCCTAAGGGAGTATTCACGGCTATACATCCATCCTCCCGGAGTTTGAAATTTTGAATAAATATACAATATTTTCTAAATACCCAATTGGCCGAAAATCTAAATCAGTTCAAAAATCTTTATTAGAATTATGAATGTGATAAATAACCATGGTGCAGAATACATTCCCTTTGTTCTATTTCAGTTTTTCGGTCTAACATACAGTTTATCACAAATGACGAAGGAAGTATAGCTAAAATACCCCTGTCCCAAATTCTTTTTAAATACTTTCTTTAATTTTTGAACCAGTGAAAATCTCTTTCTCTTATCGCATGAAAATTTTGTCCAAACTTTTTTCTAATGTAAATAATTTAAGCATGTTATTTTATATTCACTAAATTAATTTCTAATTTATTATTTTATTATTTTCAGAAAATAACTTAAAGAATACCATAAATGAATTGAGTTTATGTCTGTTAAACAGTTAAATGTTCCTATAAATTAATTTTAATAATTTTTATCCATTTTCCAAATATATATATATATATTAAATATGAAAAACGAATTATTTAAAAAAAAAGTTTAACAAAACTTTGAATTATATATAAGTTTATATCAATACAAACATTTATTATAAAAATCTATATTTCATACAATCAATTGTAATCAAGAATTGCATTCGTTATAAATTATTTCCATAATAAGCAATGCATGTAATCTGGATAATAGAACATAAGGGAAAAGGTTTCGACTCCTATAAACTAATCAACATGGGAAAGTTTCCAATGGAAACTCATATTGTATCACTGGATAGAGGAAGTCATCATGAGAAATGATGCGCATTTGACGGGTTTCTCTCAAATCTTGAATTTAGGTTGTTGGGGGCACTGAAGTTGGGTACTTTAGCATTTGAAACACCGATTCTGACTAAATCACACATGTTGAATCGATTGGTGATAGTTTTAAACTAGGAAAATCGATTAGATTTTGAAATAACATTTAATATTATAAATTATAAATTTTCGATTATAACTTATAATAGAAAAATGAGAAATATCGCCATCTATTCGATGTTCGAGTTTTGGATTATCACCATTCGATTCAACGATCCTTACTTAGAAACCATGGCTCAAATGTTAAACGAGTGTTGAGAATTTGGATGAAATTGGATATGGACAATTGAATATTTGAGTTTGAAAATATTACCACTTTCAACATCTGACAATTGGCGGATTCGCGGCTTAATTGCTTAAATTCGTTAGTTAATTTTACTTCGAATTTTCATATTAGAGGATAGTGCCTATACGAATACTTACGAGCGCATATACGTAGGGAATTAGCTAAATACTTCTATAAAACAAAAAATTCGTGAACATACATCTGAACCTAACTTCAAAACAACCTTGCCATGTATGGTTTCAGCTGGAATAATGTGTCATTTTATTGCCTTTTTAAAATAAGATAGCTCAAAACCACCAAATCCAATTTCATCCAAATCTCAACACTTCTTTCAGTAATTTTATTTTTGGCTTATAATATGCCTCTTAGCGTCTAAATGCCATGTTTGGTGACATAATGACAATGATATACATGTCTTCGCCTATCGATTAGCATGAGTTTCCCAAGTTTACTCTATTAAGTAGTTTTCACTAAAAAACATCATGCACTTTTATCCTTGTTACACGAATACATGCATTGTTCTACCGAAATAAATCAGTCTTTTATTTATCACTCATCGATAATTAACGTTATTATTCATTAATTGTGAACATCTCTGATCTGTATATCAATTCTCATCTATATTCAAGTGATTTTTGAGCTTTTAACAATTAAATGAAAATAGAAATAATGTATTTTAGATTATAAAATATGTATTCGTCAAAAATTAGCAACTTGTGTTGACAACTTATTTACAAGATCTAAATCTATCTGGGACATTATTTTGAAGATATAGCAAGAAAACAGTTAATAAATTAGAATCAATTTCTGACCAATAAATCTAAGTTTAAAAATGAGAGAGGTTACAGAAGTTATTTATTTGAAGCAGAATTCAGCATAAGTTGACCAAATATTACAATAATTTAGTCAAATTTGTAAAACTTACGGAATATTAAAGAATATTCCCTAAACATATGTATACCAAAATCATATGTTTTTAAATATTCTATAGTTTTACAAATTTAACTAAATTCTTTTAATATTTAGTCAACTTCTGTTTAAATAGATAAATTCTGTACCCTATCCTTTTATTCTTAGATTACTAATGGTCAAAAATTAATTTAAACTTATTGATTTTTTCTAACTACCTTATATTTTCAAAATAATTTCCCAGATTGATTCAGATCTTGTCAATAAGTTGTCAACACACGGAGATAAATAATGATTTAGTTTAACAGCAATATTGAAACAAAATGCATTAAATAATCTTTACAGTTGGTGTATAGTAGATACAATATTGTCTACAGTATAATCAGATTTAACTTAAATCATTTAAGAATGCTATACCATGCTAAATAAACATGTAAGGTTGCTAAAATTATCTCTAGGACGTCTTCAGAATATACAATCAGTTTTAGAGTGTTTTTGAGGTTTTCGTAGTTTTGTGATATTTGTCTGATTAGAAATTAAATTCTTAAAATTACGTAATTTTCTATATTATTTTTCATCTCCTTTAATGTGAAATTTGAATATTGGAATAAATTTTGAGAATTACAGTAAATGATTTTTTATGAAATATCGAAACTCTTAATAATTGATTTGGAATCACAAAATATTTTTACTAATGTTCAACAAGAGATAGTTTACTTTTGTATTTTACATTAATTTCTTGAATATTAGCAGGGCATTCAACAGTCGGGGGATTTTATAAATTCATTTAAAGGGACACAAACTCGTTCCCTTTAAAGTAACATCATGTTAAACTAGTGTATATATTAGTATAGGTTCATTCATTTTCAAATGGTTTTACTGTAGTTTATTTCAAGTTTGATAATTAGCTTCAAATGAAAATATAGTTAACCAAATAAACCGCTCAAATCTGAAAAATCTCCAAACTATATAAACTCTTTATATCTTATTTCTGCACACATAAGTTAGTATACAACCTCTTAGTGTACTGGCTTAATGTTTTTATATTTGATTAATCTGTGAATGACAACTGATTTTTGTTTGAAATGAAACTTTAGTAATTTATAGAATCTCATTATAACAAAAATGTATCTTTCAAATTATTTGATATTGAGATTAAGTTCTCGGTCACAGATAGTCAAATATAAAAACATTAAGCCAATACACTAATAGATAGTCTAGTATGTGTGCAGAAATAAATTGCAACGAGTTTAGATAGGCCTTGTTATAAAAAAACGTTTTATTCAAATAAAATAAACTTTGAAATGAATTTAGAAATATTAATATAAAAGTATAAAACTTATTAGAAAACTTTGTTGTTATTTATTATTAGAGTTTAACCAAATTTGAGATTTAGTTTTATTGGAAATTATAAGTTCATAAACTTAGTATAGTATAAGAGGCTATAAAATCAATATATATTTTTTTGTATATCTAATTGCTATCTTGGCATTAACTCTATTATTAAGTTTAATTGAAGATAACAATGATTTTGAATTGATTTTTTAGAGTTTTCGGACAAAACAGAAATCACCCATAACTATATTAAAATTTCATTATAATGATAAGGAATAGATTTAAAATGTTTACCAATGGATTCTTAAAATATTACATTTGGTCACATGAGCTTCAAGAACCTTAAGCGGTTACCGTTTCAATGATTATATATACATGTATTACACCTATTATAGGCCATTGTTATATATTTTTACTATTAATAAATGAATTTCATTGTGTATTCCCGCTCTTTGTTACTAATTGAAATTGGGTTGAAATTCGGTGCACATTTACCGCTATTAAAAGGGGTACACTGACAGACAGACACAGGGACATCTCGATCTACAAGCAAGAATTCTAATGAAATTCTAGCAATAAAATTAAATTAGAAGCTACTGATAATTCATATTATAAAACTTCAATTTTGGGTTTCATGTGCTTATATTTCGACAGAACTGTTCTTTCCTAATCCTTGCTGATAATGTTCTCACCCAAGCATTTAAATTAATTGATTATTGATTTGAGAAACTAAGAGAGGCTCTAAGAAATAAGCTTTATATCTATGGAATTGATTACTATCACCTCAAGAATCAAAAGCCATATTAAATAAAGTTGGCTTTACACCAGAACTCAAATTTTAATACAGGAATTACTGTATAAAATCATTACTAATCAATAGTACTAATGTTGTGAT
>JAQFXN010003087.1:0-11499 GCA_034693365.1 Liacarus xylariae | reverse complement strand
TCAATCCAAATAATGTATTACCTATGAGGAAATTTTAATGTTTATAATTAAAAATAAATGGATATATACTAAGGCTGCAATTTTGGTTGCGGACATCTGTAGATGTTTTGTAACAGATCTCATTCTAAAAGTTTTAATATAAATTTTTTGTACAACCTATTTATAATAAACAATTGAATAATTGAATAAACAATTGTGATATTGAAAATGAATTTTTCATTTTTCACCTGAACAATATTTAAAGAGCCTATAAGATATAGCATTATACTGATATACTGTATATTATATTGTGTAATATTATGTTTTATAAAATTAAAATATATTTTTAGCACAATATGCTATGAGTAAGAAAATATATTTTTTTATTAATCAATTAAAAAATAGATAAGAAAAAGAAAAAATAAAATTATAAGTTACCTAATTTTCTGAGTCATTAGATTCAGAAGAATTGTTATAATTGTAAAAACAATTAACTAATTATAGGGTTTATAATATGGAAACAATCTTTATGAGAGACTATATTTTTAAAAAATAGAGAATAGAGAACTACAATAAAACTCGTTTTCAAGAGTTTTAAAAGAACTTTTTAAAAAACTATTAAAAGTTCCCCTGAACTTTTTGTGTTGTTGTGAGAGCACATATTAATTAAATTTTCCTTACTTTGATTCAAATGACAACTTATTTAATTTAATAGTGTTTTCTCCCTTAAATTAAAACAAAGTCCGCAAATGCACACAATTGGGTGATAATTAAATAAGTTGTCATTTGAATCAAAGTAAGAATAATTTAATTGTTATAATATTTAAGACAAATCGTTTAAATCGAAAAGACCTCTGAATTGAATAGAGTATAATATAGAGAATGTGATTATATAATGTTTGTTCCGAACAAACAACTGACAAAAGTTTTTGAACTTATTTTATCGGTCAATAGCAGGGGTAGCCAAGCCTATTCAAGTTTGTGTTTATGTTTGATAACAAGAAACATTGAAATAGTTTCCATTTTATCAATTGACACAAAATTAATAATGTTTGACCATGATATATTAAATATAACTTTTATTGTTTAAAAATTACAGTGGTTGGAGAGCAGATAGTCAAGTGCTCCTAACGTTTTCCCTCTTAAATGTCGTATGACTAAAATGCCAAAACGATTCTATAGTTCTAATATTTTATTCAGGGGTGGACAAAGGGGAGCCCAGTCCGGATTACCCTCAACTCAAAATTTTTTAAAAATTGCGCTTATGGACAGATAACCCTAAACTTTGGGCAAAAATGACAAAAATTTGTCTTCGATTAAATAAGGGGTGAAATAGTTCAATTGATTATTTTGGCGATATGTCGACTAGAAAGTGTCTCATCATACCTTCCTTTGCCCATCCCTGATTTTATGTGTTATGGGGCCAAACATTGCGGGCTCTGAACTGCCCTACTGTGTGACGACTGTAACACTTATAATGTCCAATATTTTTATTCTATTCTTCGTATAAAATTAATTTTCATTTTTTGAACTTAAATATAAATAAAACAAATGAATTGTTTAAAATTTTTTTAACCAGTAGCTTTTATTTAGAAATAAATGGAAAGCTCAATAATTTCATCCAACGTAAGTTTAAGTAATGATTTATTAGTAATACTGAATGAACCAAATTAGCAATTCTGGTACTATTAATGAATTAACAAATGCTTTAACACAAATGACCCACACATCCAAAGGTCTATAGCTTCGATGGCCATTTTCAGGCTCCGAACCTATTTATATAGACTTTTTTAATGTTCAATAGATAGCCAGTCAGTTATAAACTAAATGTTTTACACAAATAGTGTGATTTTAACAAATGAGTTGAATTTTGTTAGTATTAAAGTGTAGATAGGATTTGATTAAAATGTGAATTTGAGACAAATCTAATTGAAATTGAAATACATATAGTAATAGACTTTTTGAATAATTGAAATTAGTTTAATCCTTATAAAAAATAAATTACATTAAGCTTTATTAATATCCTAAAATATTTTGGCCATCTTAGATATAGAGTATTAATATTATTCAAATGTTGTGTCCAATATTAAATAATGGAATTTTTTACTAAAATTATTTTCACTTTTCGAGTAGATATTAGTCTGGTTGTTTTTCTGGGAACACCAATTGTTTTCTGAAGTGGAAACAGTGCTCTACAACTTTGAATTAATCAGTGATTCATTCTTTAAGAATCTCTTTACTATATATTTTGTTACTGAAATACTTGATTAATGAACAATTCATGTCTAATGCATTTTGAAAACATTATATTATTTTTATTTTTACAAAATGTTATAAAATAATCATTATATTGGCGAATTATAATAAACAATAATCTACCCTTGTTTTTTTCATAAACTAGTAAATCATAAATTCAAATCGATATTTTAATCGATAAAATATATTACTATATTATACAAGATGTAAGATATCAAAATGTAGAGCAATGGTCTATAATTGATTGGAGATGCTCTAACGGAGATATACAGTAAGGCAGAGGTAGCTTGTTAATTTCTAAATTCTGAGAACCTCAATCATTCCAAACTTTACTTTGATTTAACAATTATTAATTAAATAATGAAATCCAAACTCTTAATCAAGAGTTCTTATATTCCTCCAAATTAAGACCAGTTTTTGTTTAACAGATCTGATTAAGATTGCAGTTTATTTTGTAAGTAGAGATGACCAGAACCGACCAGACCAGAATCGTGAGGATATTTTAAGACAATTTTCTAAAAACATTAGGGAAGGTATACAAAATTCTAAAATATGATAAATACAAAGAGTAGTAAGGTAAAAACAGAAATTTTTACATGCAGCGCAAAAGGTCAGAGGTGTATTCTGCAAAATTTTCTAGACAGGAGGGTTATTTTTGCTATCCCCCCATTGGTCATCCCTATTGTAACCATTAGTATTTCAAACAAATACAGAACTTTAAATGAGAATTTGCATTAAATAATATATCATTTGAAATGTGATTTACATTAATGCTTACATCACTACTATTTGACTAATCGTAAAAATATTCAAATTTTATTCAATGAATGTCTAATATATTAAAAAATGTTTTCTATAGATATATCGAGAATATTACTACACTTTAGTGTTTACTGCAAAACCTCTTTCACATACAGTACTAATTCAATAAACTTTTTTTCATTTTTTCTCGACTTAATTGAAATTCCTTTAAACTTTACCGCAAAACAGAGTATATAAGAGAATAATTTAATTTTTCATATAATCTATTTGTGTTTAATAAATAAATTATGAGAAGAAGAAAATAAAAAATAAAATTAATTGATTTAGGACTTGAATTCTGTATTCATTCTTTAGATGCTCTCATTTATTCTGTTGTCATACATAAGGATATTCAGACACAAAGGGGCAAAAATAAAATGTAATAATATATGTTATATTTCTTCAAATACAGTATAGTTGTGCACATATTTACATGTATTTATTTACTTTCTTTTATTGGAATTGCAATATGAAATGCAATTGGAACTATCAGAAATTGCAATATGAAATGTTTAAAGTCTGCAACAGTAACTTGAAAACTTGACATTGAATATTGGATCAGTAGCATAATTTTGTCAGGCTAATATGCTTTCATAGCATATGGGCTCATTAATGGCTCACGTACCTCAACCAAGGGCCATTAATTGGTATAAGTTTATTCAGGTGTATCCTCTTAAATCTGTGACAATATCCTCGCTATAATACCATTGAGACAATACATGACTGGGTTTAAATCCCCTAAAAGAGATCAATAAAAATATATCTCTTCCGCATTGACCCTAAATCTCGAAATCCAAAATCTTGAAACTTAAAATCTTAGAATCTAACATTAGGAAGCTTCCAAGTTACTTCTTAGGGTAACATGGAGCTTTTTGGTTACTAATTTTCAGAAAATTTAGAATAGTTTAAATAAAATTTTAAAATCTGAGATTAAAAAAGCCCATTAAGTTACAAATAAGGGTAACTGGGGCCTTTCCTATGTTAGATTCTAGGTTGTTCACATAGAAATTTCAAGATTTTTGGTTTCGAGATTTTGAGGGCAGTCCCTGTCTCTTCGTATTTGTCCCAAAACTTTTATATTACTTATTAGAAATACAACACTCCATACATGTATTCAAAGCAATTATCTTTCTTCTCGATTCCATAATTAATATTTTGTTTTGTATTAATTATTCCATTACTCCTATAACACGACTATCACTACAAATAATTGAATGTCTGCAAGAATTGTTGTATTCAGTAGTGATGTATTGGAGCATAAAAATAAGATATTGCTTACTGTTTATGACTTTTATGTCAAAATATTGGTTTTCATTAGAGGAGTTATGGTTTTAATAAAAGATTCTCAACTTCTTGTTCTCCGCGTATATGATATTCATATAAATAATTTGTTTGCACACAAACGCCAAATATCTCAAAGCCTTTACTACTGTAACAGGAGAATAAATGAATGTTTTATGAGAAGCCAAAAAAGTTGAGGCATTTTTAATTTCCCATTTCCTCTCTATGAATAATATATTGAATATTAGTTAGAATTCA
The DNA here is from genome assembly GCA_034693365.1 of Liacarus xylariae. Classification (NCBI taxonomy): domain Eukaryota; kingdom Metazoa; phylum Arthropoda; class Arachnida; order Sarcoptiformes; family Liacaridae; genus Liacarus; species Liacarus xylariae. Next base: position 6,924 of record JAQFXN010003087.1, on the reverse strand, counting down.
ATGAATCACTGAATTATTTTTTATTAAGAACTAAAATAAAATATTTTTTAATAAACGTTTGACAATTAAATTGATTTCAAGTCTAAAAACATCTTAAAATATTGATTAATGAATTCAAATTTCGATCAATTGTTCCTAACAGATTTGAAGTTATTAAACAAACATTATCTTTTAAATCTTATAATCTAGTACAAAACCGAATAGGACCTGGGCATTCTGAATACCCAACTGTTTATGATAACATCAAAGTATAACAAGTGAATAATTTAACTTGTACTTTTTATCATAAGCTATATAAAATATTGTGTTAATTTACACTCTCGATAGTCACTAATGATACCCGCTCGTGGCGTAATAATAGCAACAGGACTGTTTTTTATGAACGATAAATATAAATTGACGTATTTGCTTTCTCAAACCTGTTTTCTATATAAGATAAACAGATATTTTGATTGACTACACAACTGCTGTAAAAATTAAACACAAGGTATTCGAGAATTTACACCATTATCTGATAAAGTGTCTGCCATAAGCACATCACAGCACTGAAAGTACAAAAAGGTATAATAAGTTAATATATTATTCAAATTTTATTTTCAATTATCTTATTTTTAATAACCTTTCAAGAGCTTCATTCTGCCTAAAATCATCATTTTAAAATTCTCTAAATTTAAAGTATTTGCTAATTGAGTCACAATTATTCTATCAAATCTGTATGAATTAAGTGAGAACAATAATATTATATTTTATTGGTCAATATTCTCTATACAGCCTGGGCAATTCCTATATAATGTCTCATTTGTTTAGTGTTGCGAAACAGTCATGCAATATGTGAAATGAAAAATATATTCTTTAAAGAAAAATATTTTAGAATATTTCAATATTTTATTAAAAATTGTTAAAATTATTTTATACAATATCGCAGAATATTTTTCATAAATGATTGACATTTAGATTAAAAGAAAGAACAAACACTTGAAGAGCTAAACCATTTTAGCTTAAAATATTCAGTTTTATTATGAATAAGCGCTCCATTCAATCATGTGTTGTCGACATCTCTAATAACTACAATATTAATCAACTGTTTTGGTTAAACCCCTTTCATTATAAATTTATATTATTATTTTTTATAACTCTATTAAAACTCAATTATAAAAGTAATTAATAAATATGTAAAATCAACAACAATTAAAAATAAAAACTATTCATATTAAAAGAGAAGTTTTTATCATTTGAAAACAAAAATTACATCAAAGAATGATTAAAAATTTTATCCATTTCCATATTATTAATCTTGGAGTTTATTTTTAAAATACATTCAAAATTCTGTTAACATAGCTTTGTATCGAAAAACTTGCAATATATATATATTTGATAAATTGAGAAGATTTAACTTTATATTTACTAAACCAAAAATAGTATCAAACTAAAAGAGGACTTCAGGTTTTGTAGAGAATGATAGCCTCTATTAATGCTAATACAATAATCTTCTGCGTCACTGCTTTTAAAAGTAATTATTTAATTGAATAACTTTTATAATAATACAGAATTATTAATGATTAACAGCATTATTCATTTAATTCATTAAATGTCTTTATGTATTTGCAAAGTGAGAAATATTCTATTGCTTCAAAAGAAATTTTTTAAAAGCTTTTATTAATAGAATTTTAATACTTTAATTATTTTCAAAAATATTCAAAACAAATCTTTTGATTATATTACCAAGTATACTGTTCTATATTATGTAGAAAATATATATAAATCTTTTTTCCTATGAAAAAACAAAAGATATTCATTATGTGTTTTCTCTATATACTAATGAATCGAAACTAATTTTATAGAGCATTAGAGAATTCAATGCATTTGACATTTCAATTAATTCTTTGATAGAAAACTGTGGAAAAAGAATTTCTTCACTGAAATAAAATAACATATGTTTGGGATATAAAATGATAGTTGAAAATAACAAGAATTATTGAATGAAATAAGAGTTCACACAATGTTTTTTAGAATTAAATTCTCATTAATTTTTATAATTTGTTTGTTTCAGTAAAAGTTGTATTAAATGAGAGATAAAATAATTATTTCATTCAAATATAAAGTTTTTTCATTTTAAATTTTTCTAAAACTAAAAACTATTTGATGATAAGTTATCATTGATAATTCACTTATTCCAAGAATAGTTTGGCATTGTGTTTTTGTTTGTTTGTTTGACATTGATAAAATAAACTCTCTAAAATGGTTGTTCTGGCATATGCAGAAGCTTTTTATGGTATTTCATTTATAATTTAGTTATCTTCATTCTATAAAATAAAGTATTCTAAATTAGTTTTGTAAGACGTTTTAAACTAAATTATCCACATATAGTCCAAAATTAATTTTGATTTTATTTACTTAAACTTAAATAAAATTCTTAATTTTTAAAATGTTTTTTATTCTTCAGCCTTTATTTATAAAATAATAAAAAAGGCCCATAATTTTATATAAGTTTAAGCCAATATAATTTTGGATATTATATGGATAGTTTAAATTGTGGCGAACATCTTGCAAATACTAATTTCCAAAATTTTATCTTGTAAATTAATCTAATTGTATATTATATATCAATGGTGTTTAAAATAGGAATGGGCAAAGGGGAGGATATAACCAAAATTTGACCCCGAAAAATGACCAAAATACCCCCTGACTTTTATCCTTTGCGCACCAGTAGTTTAAAACTGGCGGCTAATTAGCCATTCATGTAGATCAGGGATACCCAAGTGGGCCGAGTCAGGTGGTATAGATGAGGGTATTCTGAGACTATTTTCTCAAAACGTCAGGGGGTATAAATGTTTCCAAAATATGAAAAATGCACAAGGGGGAGGGAATAAGGTAAAAACCAAAATTATTTGCCTGCGGCGAAAAAACTTAGGAAAGGTATTTTACAAAATCTCAAACTCAGGGTAGTATATAGGCCATACACCTTTGACTACACCTAATATACAAGTTATTTTTCCATAGTACAAATAAAAGCTTAACAGCATGCTCTGAATAATTTTTGTACAGAAGTTATATTACACTTAATAAGTAAGTTGAGATCAGGGGTAACCTGAGCTTGAGATTTTTGCAAAATATCCCCCTTTACTTTATATTGAACATCCTAAACTCCAATACACAATGAATAATATTATATAACGACTAATCACTTAATTAGTTTAAAAATAATATTCTAAAAACAAATCTAATAAAAAATTTCCATTTATTATAAGACAAATTAATGTTAAAAGATTTGTATAAAACAAATAAATTTAGATTATTTGAAATTTTATGGAAATATTAATTGGATATCATTTATAATGAGCACAGAATCCATTAATTTTGAAATAATATACAAACCTAACGAACTAAATGACATAATTCATGCAAAATATATACTGAAAAGTAATTCATTAATTATCGCTATTTGTGTAATGAATTGAAATGATTAATGAAGACAAACACAGAGAACAGTGAGGATCGGATCGATAGTAATGTGGTTGCCGTTTGAAATTTGTAAATAGATCTGCGAGGAAGACAATGGATGGGTTCACAACATCTTTTAAACAATTTACTCACATTTTGCCCCTTTTTAATGTAATTTTGCTCAATTTATTGTTATTCGATAGTATTTACCACAGAATAAGTTATTAAAAGATAACACAATTTTCATGTTCTCATTACTACACATATTTAGCTCAATCTGAAGGCAAAGATTTTAGCCAAACATAGCATAAATAATTTCAAGTGCATCTGCTGTTGACTGAGTTATTGAACATCTTTTTGGTTCGTATTAATAAGATATTATGTATAATAGTTATGCTTTATAAATAAATATTGCATTTATATGCCCTACAATACAATACTTGTATACAACTTACAAAATCCTCTACTTTATATATACAAAGCACTATTGTGTAACTATTGAAAGTGTTATGCTTTTTTTAATAAAAAAAATATTTGGTATTGATAATTATATCCCTGTAGATCTCTCTGATAAGATCGAAAACACTTAGATTTTATTCGCACTTTATATTTTTAAAAAAAATTTAATTTAATTTAATTAATTCAATCCAAATGTTTTGATTTTTAAGCATAAAGTCTATGCCAATCAGGATTATTGTAATATATTTTGATAAGTTTTAACAAATTTTATATCGAAATTGCATTTATTTTGTTTGTAAAATCGGAAGAAAAAGAATATGAATTCGGAATAATATTTTGTCTGTATACAATTAAAAAACAAAAAAATGAACTTAGTTTTTACTTAATACTTTAATTTATTCTTTCATGTTTAGCACAGTCAAATTTTCTGAATAGTAGGGATGCTCAAGGAACTCGAAATCAGAGGGGGTATAGGATACTGATAAGAGCCAAAAAGTCTCAGAAGGTTATAGGGTACCTTTTCAATAGTAAAATTCTTCATCACAGGGGGGTATTTTGATAATTTTTCGCAGACAGGAGAGTTTTAAGCTTTACCCCTCCCCATTTGGCATCCCTACTGAATAGATAAAGAAATAAATTTTTGTCATATATTTTACAATTCTTAAAATATTGAGGAAAGACATGAGATCTTATTTTAATCCTTATATTATATATCAGCAGAGATTTTCGTAATTATTGAGCATTGACTTGTACACTGCAAGATTGGAGCTCCAGAAAAAGTATTATTTACCAAATTGTCCATGCTCTGTAGATACATGTATATTGAATAGTTTTGGCAGTTTTTGCATCCAAATGCTCCATCGGCGCAATTTTCTCTGCAAATATGTTGAAACTTTTAATTAATGTTGCCCCATTATTATCCTGTCTCTGTCTATGGCGTTAACTATGGCTGCCTAATGAGTTCAAATTAAATAACATATCTTTAACTCAATATTTATCAATAGCATTACAAATTACATCACACCCGCAACAATAGCTACGACTTTAACTGTACTAAAAATTTTCAGTTAAATTGGAAATAAAATATAAAACGCTCAATTCAAAAAACAAAATCCAGTATTGCCCACAGAAAATGAGTCTATTTTTAAAATTAAGTGTTTAATCTTGTTTCATCTATGTATTACTATAGTATATTTCATAAGTCCATTCCCATTGTTAACACCGTGCGATAGGCTATTTAGGGCTTTTTTGATTGTTTAGAATTTGTTCTATGATTTCTTGTGAAAGAAAGAGTCATCAGTTTTCGGGTTTTATTAAAAGTAATAAATTGAGATAAAATGAATAAAATATCTGCTGATCAGAGCCCGTATAGATTGAGGAAAGACTGACCGCTTCTGTTTGGGTTCACTACAGACATATTAATGGCAAAAGTATTGCTGAAATCAAAGTTGACTTTGAATTGCGTTTTAAAAAACAAAGTCCAAATCCTAAGACCTTACGGAAATGGGAAGCAAAGGCATACAAAACAGGTTCGGTTTTAGACAGTCATAGGAACAAGTTAGTGAACAAGAATTAGAAAATATATCTGAGAGAACTTGGAGAAGAATAAGATTATGTGCAGAAAACGAAGGCCAACACAGCGCTATATTGGACTATTAGTTTTGTTTTACATTCAGTTTATTGTAAATTTAATTTTATGTTTTTCCATAATTACTTTTTTTATGTAAAATGTTTTTATATATACTTTATATATATTTGCGAACAAATATAATAATTTCTAATACTTTTATTCAATGCAATAATCTATTAATTAGAAAATTTTTCGAAAACTAGAGTTTATTTCTAAAAATATGAGCAAAACTTTATAAACCTAATCGCGAGATTTCAACAATGGGAATTGACTTATGAAACATACTATAGTTATATTCTACATTACTGCTTGAACAAACTAAGAATAAATTAATTTAATTTTTATTCAAGAGATGAAGATAGATTTATGTTACCAATAATAAGTGAAATAAAAATTATTTTAAAATTTTTAGACTAAATCAAATTTTTAAGAAATGCGACATGGAACCATTTTGAAATGTTTTAGATTTATGAAAAAAACACAAAACATAATGATATTTTTTAATTTAGTGCATATAATCGTATCATCTTGTGCACTTCTTTGATTCGTCTTTAATCACAAATGATTAAAGTCAGGAATAGCCATAGTCGACCAAATCAGGGGTTATAGGTAGATTCTCTCAAAAAGTCTGAGGGGGCATAAAAATTCCAAATTTGAAAAATTAAAAGGGCTTTGTAAAATCTCAAACTCAGGGGTATCTTGACTACCCTTGGTTAAAATAGATTTTGAAATTGTTCTGACAAGTGAGATATCAAGATTTTATCATTTTATACATAAATAAATACTTATAATTCTATGAAAATATTTTACCCAAACCACAACCAATAAAAAGTGACTTTATATGTAAAAATTAAAGAAGTTCTTAAATATGGATGTGCAATGGTGAGGTATAGCCAAAATACCCACTCCTGCTCCGAAAAATTATCAAATATCCCCCTTAGTTAAAGAAAAGGACCTCCTAGAACATTTGAGAAAACAGCGCTGAACAGTTTTTGAAGAATATTCTGTGAAATTCTATCTAAATTCTTAGAAAAATAGTAGAATTTTATCAAATTCTTGCTAAATTTATTCAAATTCTGTCAGATTTTTACAGAATTCATTATAATTTGCTTCAATTTTGTTGAATTCTGCAGAATTAGTCAAAATTCTGTTAAATTATTATCAACAAGAAATGAACCGTTGAAGGCTGAGGGTGCTGTCTATTCTAATAACATATACTACTACGGACTGAGCGATCCGATGATTCTATCTGGAAAGAAACTTCATTACAAATGTAGATATATCAATAGAAATTGTTCCATTTTCTACTAATTAGTGTATCTGAAATGAAAGTCTAAACTTGAATGAAAGAGGAATTATGAATTAATACTTTAACTATTGTGGACTTGAATAAA
>JAQFXN010003086.1:0-11501 GCA_034693365.1 Liacarus xylariae | reverse complement strand
GATGTTCCCATCACATAGAGTTGAAATAGATTCACATGCATTGGATGTTCCCATCACATAGAGTTGAAATAGATTCACATGCATTGGATGTTCCCATCACATAGAGTTGAAATAGATTCATATGCATTGGATGGTCCCATCAAATATAGTTGAAATAGATTCACATTCATTGGAGATTCACATCCCAAATATTTGCAATAGATTCCCGTGCATTTAAGGTTCCCATCTCATAAATTTGTCATAAATACCCACGAATTGGAGTTTCTCACTTTATAGATCTGTAATAGATTGCCATGCATTGGATGTTCCCATTCCATTGATTTGTAATAGATTCTCATGCATTAGATATTCCCATCCTATAGATTTGTAATAGATTCACATTCATTGGATGTTTCCATCACACAGATTTGTAAAAGATTCACATGAATTGGAGATTCACATCCCAAATATTTGCAATATAGTTTCGTGCATTTTAAAGTTTACATCTCAAAAATTTGTCATAATTACCCCCGCATTAAATATTTTCACCTTATAGATCTGTAATAGATTGTAATGCATTCGATTTTCCCATCCCATAAATTTGTGATAGATTCATATGCATTAGATATTCCCATCCCATAAATTTGTAAAAGATTCACATGCATTGGATGTTCCCATCGCATAAATTTGTAATAGATTCCCATTCATTGGATGTTTCCATTACATAAATTTTTTATAGTTTCACATGCATTGTAGGTTCCCATCTCATAGATTTGAAATGTATCCCATGAATTGGATATTCACATCCCAAATATTTGCAATAGAGTTTCGTGCAATTAAGAATTACATCTAATAAATTTGTCATAATTATCCCGGCATTGGAAATTCCCACCTTTAAGTTTTATAATAGATTGCAATGCATTGGATGTTGCCATCCCATAAATTTGTAATAGGTTCAAATGCATTGGATGTTCCCATTCCATATATTTGTAATAGATTCCCATGCATTGGATGTTACATCCCATAGACTTGTAATAGATTCACATGCATTGGAGATTCACATCCCAAATATTTGCAGTAGAGTTTCGTGCATTTAAGGTTTATATCTCATAAACTTGTCATAATTACCCCTGCATTGAATATTCCCAACTTATAGATCTGTAATAGATTGCCATGCATTGGATCTTCCCATCCCATAAATTTGTAATAAATTCATATGCATTAGATATTCCCATCCCATAAATTTGTAAAAGATTCACATTCATTGGATGTTCACATCGTATAAATTTGTAATAAATTCCCAAGCATTGGATGTTCCATCACATAGATTTGTAATAGATTCCCATGCATTGGATGTTCACATCCAATTGATTTGTAATAGATTCACATGCATTGGATGTTCCATCACATAGATTCGTAATAGATTCCCATGCATTGGATGTTCACATCCAATTGATTTGTAATAGATTCACATGCATTGGATGTGCCCATCCCATAGATTTATAATAGATTCACATGGTTTGATGTTCCTATCCGATAGATTTATAATAGATTCCCATGCATTGGATGTTCCTATCACATAGATTTATAATAGATTCACATTCATTGGATGTTCCCACCACATAGATTTATAATAGATTCACATGTATTCGATGTTCCCATCCCATAAATTTGTAATAGATTCACATGCATTAAAATTTCCCTGCCCATAGATTTGAAATAGATTCCCATGCATTGGAGATTCCCATCCCAAATATTTGCAATACTGTCCCGTGCATTTAAGGTTCCCATATAATAAATTTGTCCTAATTACCCACGCATTGGAGATTCCAACATTATAGATTGCCATGCATTGGATGTTTCCATCAAATAGTTTTGTAATAGATACACATGCTATAGAAATTCCCATCTCATAGATTTGTAATAGATTAACAAGATTTGGATATTCCCATTCCATAGATTTGTAATAGATACACATGCATTAGATGTTCCTTTCCCATAGATTTACATGATTTGGATGTTCTCATCAAATAAATTTGTAATAGATTCACATGCATTGGATGTTCCATCCTATAATTACCCAAGCATAGGAGATTCCCACATTATAAATTTGTTATAGATTGCAATGCATTGGATGTTCCCATCCAATAGATTTGTAATAGATTAACATACATTGGATGTTCCCATCCAAAATATTTGCAATAAAGCCCCGTGCATTTAAGTTTCCCATCTAATAAATTTGTCATAATACCAACGCATTGAAAATTCCCAAATTATAGATCATTAATATATTGTCATGCATTGGATGTTCCCATTCACAATATTTGTAATAGGTTCACATGCATTGGATGTTCCCATGCCAAAGATTTTTAATAGATTCCCATGGTTTAAATGTTCCTGTCCCATAGATTTGTAAATGGTTGACATGCATTGGATGTTCCCATCCGAAATATTTGCAATAGAGTCCCGTGTATTTAAGTTTCCGATCTCATAAATTTATCATAATACCCACGCATTGAAAATTCCCAAATTATAGATCATTAATATATTGTCATGCATTGGATGTTGCCATCCAATAAATTTGTAATAGGTTCACATGCATTGGATGTTCACATCCAATAGATTTGTAATAGATTAACATACATTGGATGTTCCCATCTCATAGATTTGTAATAGATTCACAAGCATTAGATATTCCACCCCATAGATTTGTAATAGATTCACATGCATTGGATGTTTCTATCCCATAGATTTGTAATAGATTCACATGTATTGGAGGTTGCCATCCCATAGATTTGATGTAGGTTCCAATGATTAGAGATTCCTATCCCAAATACATGCAATAAAGTCACATACATTTAAGTTTTCCATCTCATAAATTTGTCATAATTACCCAAGCATAGGAGATTCCAACCTTACAAATTTGTTATAAATTGCAATGCATTGGATGTTCCCATCCTATAAATTTGTAATAGATTCACATGCTTTAAAGTTTCACTGCCCATAAATTTGAAATAGTTTCCCATGCATTGGATATTCCCATCCCAAATATTTGCAATAGTATCCCGTGCATTTAAGGTTCCCATATCATAAATTTGTCATAAATACCCACGCATTGGAGATTCCTACAATATAGATCTGTAATAGATTCCCATGCATTGGATGTTTCCATCACATAGATTTGTAATAGATAGACATGCTATAGAAATTCCCATCCCATAGATTTGTAATAGATTCACAATATTTGGATGTTCTCTTTCCATAGATTTGTAATAGATACTCATGCATTAGATGTTCCTATCCCATTGATTTGTAATAGATTCACATTTATTGGATGTTCTCATCATATAGATTTGTAATAGATTCACATGCATTAGATGTTCTCATCATAAAGATTTGTAATAGATTCACATGCATTGGATGTTCCCATCTATAGATTTGTAATAGATTCACATGCATTGGATGTTCCCATCTATAGATTTGTAATAGATTCCAATTTTATTGTATTTTTCCATCACATAGATTTGTAATAGATTCAAATGCAGTGGATGTTCTTATTCAATAGATTTGTAATAGATTCCCATGCATTGGATGTTTTCATTTCATAGTTTTGTAATAGATTCACATGTATTGGAGGCTCTCATCCCACAGATTTGTAATACATTCCCATGCATTGGAGTCTCCCATCCCATAGATTTTTAATAGATTCCCATTCATTGGAGGCTCTCATCCCATAGATTTGTAATACATTCCCATGCATTGGAGTCTCCCATCTCATAGATTTTTAATAGATTCCCATTCATTGGAGGTTCTCATCCCATAGATTTGTAATACATTCCCATGCATTGTAGTCTCCCATCCCATAGATTTTTAATAGATTCCCATTGCATTGGAGGCTCCCATCCCATAGATTTGTAATAGATTCACAATGTTTGGAGACTTCCATCCTATAGATTTTTAATGGATTCCCATGAAGGTTATCATCCCATAGAATTGTAATAAATTCCCATGCATTGGAGGTTCTCATCCCATAGATTTGTTACAGATTCTCATTGATTTGGAGATTATCATCTCATAGAATTGTAATAGACTCCCATTACATTGGAGGCTCCCATCTCATAGATTTATAATAAATTTCCATGCATTTGAGGTCCCCATATCATATATTTGTAATAGATTAACATGCATTGGAGGCTCCCATCACAAATGATTATTATAGGTTTCTATCTAAAAGAATTGATATATGGTCTTATCCCATTGGATTATTATAGGTTCCCTTTGCATTGGATACTCCCATTCCATTGATTTGTCATAGGTTATAATATGCTCCATCACATAAGATTCTCATAAGCTTACATCTCATAGCATCCAATAAGTTCCCATTTAATTGCAGGCCATATTCTATAGAATAGTTATAGTTTTGAATTACACTGGCAGCTTTTGCAGGTTCCTATTGCATTGGCAGCCCGATCACATAAGATTATCAAATGCTCCATCCCATAGGATTATCATAGGTTCCCATCTCACAGAATTAATATAAACTAATATAATATAGGATTAACATAGGTACCCATGGGCGTTAATCACATATCTACTAATCGAAAGATGTGGATGGGTGGGTGGAAGGGAAGGCGGTCTGGGCGGTAATAAAATATCTTCTACTGGAAAGATGTGGGTTGGTGGTCGGGAGGGGTGAATGGGCGGTGGAGGAAGAGGAGTGTAGAAACGAATCTATACACTCCTTTTTAGTAATCATATCGTCAATGCCATAGAAGTTGTGGGTAGCAGATAGATAGAATGGAGCGGCGGCGGAGAAGTGGTGCAAACGAATCTATATACTCATTTTTCTTCGAAAGTGGAGTTAAAAACAATCTATAAGAAGCACTGAATATAGTCTTAACCCTCCGGCAATGTATTAGTAACCAGAGCTACAGGATTTGACTCATTTGAGGTGAAAAGGGGTAAATTGTGAGCTCTCAAAAAACCACAGGGGTATAGCATAGATTAATATGATGTCACAAAATTGTTATAGGAATAGCTTGTCGTCCTCTCCCCTTCCTCTTACAAAATGGCGCCTGTATCTCAAAAACCGATGTTGAAGCATGGACATAAAATCACACAATTTAACATTAAAAGCAATAAACAACTATTTATCGAGAATTCTGAGATTTCCCTTGTATTTTAAAATAAAATTGAGTTATAAACACATTTTCCTCTATACATGGCTTCAACATGGTATTTTTCTCCAAAATTTCATGAAGTTTACTTGTATGAATTGCTAAAATTGCACATGGAAAGACCTCTGGCCAAAGATCTCAAAGTAAAAGGGTAAAGGGTTCTGATAAGAGCCTCAAAATCATAAGGTATTTTGCAATCGACAAATTCTTGCAGAATTTAATTTAAAAATGACGTAATTTAACAAAATTTCTACTAATTCTTAAAGAATTTAACAGAATTTGATAAAATTGAGACAAATTATGACGAAATTCTGTTATTTTTCTTAGAATTTAGAAAGAATTTGAAAGAATATTCCAAAATGACACCCAAGATGATAGGGGGGGGGGGGAGTCCTCTGTTTTTCTTCATCACAGGGAAATATTTTGGTAATTTTTCGGAGACAGGTTTTTATTTTGGCTATACCACCGAATGCCTCATTGGCTATACTAATTTTTAATGAATTTGACAAAATATTTTGAAACCGACGACTTTCCCTAAAATTTGGTCACCTGGAGGAACCTATAGGGGTATCCACTAAAACGTTAAGGAGTACTGCGGGCTATACCCCCTCGACATCCCTGATTTCTATCATTAAATTCACAAACATTTGTTCCCTTCATTTTACATTATTTTATGTCATCTTTGATTGACTTCAGATTCTTTTTTCACTTAAAAGGAAAATAAATTTAAGACAATTAATGGAACGCTTAATAAAATAACATAAAATAAACGTTTTCAGACAGTTCTTGTAAATACTAACCCCTATTATCGTATAGTATAATACTCACCTGAAATTTTGATGATAATTTTGAGAAAATACACCCTGATTAGACTATCTTGGTTATTCTAAAGTATCCGACTAAAATGCTAAGGGCTTTTAAATATTCGGGTCTGGACCCCCACGTTCTCACATCGCTGTCCTTAATTAAATTTACTAATTAGAAGTTACAGAAAATTTCGTGTTAAAGCTTGTTCGCGGTCATGGATAAAGGATAGGGATTGAAAAATAGGATATTTTTCTATCGTCTATCGCGTTCGATGTGCAACAATAACAATAGGATAGTTTAAGTTTGACAAAAGCGAGATCTCTAAAGAAAAGCTTTAACTAATTAAAAGCAAAATAATGGAATCTATTAATAATAAAACAACATGAACAAATACTAACGCGCATGCACTTGGAAATGAGGTTATGTAGATATATCCTCCACTATCGCGTTCGGACGCACTAAAATTATAGGATAGGATTAAAAATAAGGATACTATGCTATCGAAAGTGGTTTGAAAAAGAGGATATATAACTATCCTTTATCCCGTTGTACGTGCATTTTGCTATCGGATAGGGTAGAAAATAAAGATATATCCAGTGACCGCTAACAAGATTTTACAACCCACTCCCTGGCCATCTATACATTTCATCTTATTATAGAGAGTGAAGGCTCTTGTGTTGAAAAGTTGAACTACACTGCATTGAATGCTTTGTTTATTCTACACATAATCCAATCCAATCGACATCTATTGAATTTTGGTTTAAACGAATTGTAAACCAAAAAAACTAGTCTTAAAGAACATTATTTATCCCTTAAGAAGTCCAGTGCCCCCAAAAATTTCCCCTATAAATATCATGTGACACAACTGTAGAACAAATTCTGAAACAAATTTCGTTTATTTATTTACTCTTTTTTATGTATATTTATTTAATAATTGAAACAATTTATGTTTTCAAGGGATATTGATCTGGATTCCGGGTCAGATCAAGAAATAACTGCAGCTGAAATCATAGATACGATCAAGTCGATCAAATCCTGGCCACCCCTCTAAATGAATTGTAAATTATTATTATTTTATTGATGTTATATACAATTTACAGTGAATTAGCTGAGAGAAGACTAAAACCCCCTAATTTTTCCCATAGTTATGGTAATTGATCTCTCGACAACGTCTAAGATCCTGCATTAACATCCCAAGGGAGTCAAAAGCACTGTTTATACTATGAAAGCATATTTTAGACTATGAAGACTATTTAAACTAAATACAATATGTAGTTTTGAAAAAACTCCCCCCTCCCCTGTAGCCTAAAAACTAAAAAAAAGAAAAAATTTAATTTTAAAAAATTGTTATCTGATAAGTGATTGTTCACTAAATATTAAAATCCAGTGTAAACACAGGTGCACTGGATTTAAATATTTGAGTGAACATTCACTTATCAGATAAGATAGCACTAAATAAGTTTTAAACAATACTTTTATTTAAATTAGTGAATAAGTGATTGATTTGAAGAACAAATTAATTAAATTAAATAGACACTAAAGAATGGAACTTAAATATGTTATAGATCTTTTAAAATTGATTTATTTTAATTTTTTATGCTTTATTTTATATTATAAAATTTTTCTATTATTGGTCATTTTTAATTTTTATTAATAATTTGACTTTTTATAATTTATCTTTTTCTATTACTCATTGGTTTTTTCATAATTTTTTGGTGTATTTTTTATTTTCATTTATTAAAATAATTTATAGGAGCTTTTCTTATATGTTGTGAGTTTTGCTCTCCAGACTTAGTGACGTTGTCGAGAGAACAAATAACATAACCATAATATCGTACGACAACTGTATAACAAACAGTTCGTAAACAAATTTGGTTTCACTATTGACTATTCTTAATGTTTATATATTCAAAATCGAGACTTAATTTGTGTTTGTAATCGAAAATGTGTTTTAAATATGAGTTTTAAACATAAATTATATCTCGATATTTAATATATAAACATTAAAAATAGTTAATAATGAAACCAAATTTGTTTACGAACTGTTTGTTATGTTTGTTATACAGTTGTCGTACGATATTATGGGGAAAATTTGGGGGTTTAGGTCATCTCTCAGCCAATTCACTGTATAAAGAAATTTAAAATACTATTGCTTTGAATAAATGCTAGTTTTGGTTAGAGATGGCATTCTTTGTTTAATTTTGAAGATCAGAATCAAAATTAATTCGAAAGCAAATCATAGAATTAGAGCAGAATTCATGATTCGATATAAGAATCGATCGAAATTGTGGCACAAGTGAGTCGACAGAATATAGTCGTTCTCTTGTAATTCTAGTACAGAATACAGAATCGAAAGCAATTGAAAGAACGCAAACGCACAGCAATTCTTATATTCTGTACTGAATTGACTTTCTATAAGAACAAACTATCCGTTTAGCAAATATAGGGTACGTTGTATTGCAGTTTGGAGTTTATTGCAGAACAGACTCGCGCCCACCGATACCGACCAACACATCTAAGCACTTGCCTGACAGCACATCTACCGGTAAATTGAACGCCACATCTCCTAAACATTTCTTTTTACACTTTATTATATCTAAGTCTACAATATTTTTGTGTTAAATAAGTGCGAATAAACAGTAATCTCTATTTAAACGCTCTTTAATTATCACATTTGTTGCTTAAAAGAGTAAAACTCTGTTTAAGTCATCAAAATTTCAATTATTGATAATATATTTATTTTTATTCACTTTCATCGGGTTTTTGAAGACAATTACGCCAAACAATTCTTCGCACAACAACTTTAAGTAATATTCTTTAACTTTATTTTATTATTTAAGATATTTTTTAAACTTTTAAAGACATTTTGAATAATGTTTTAATCATGATAAATTTACTTATATTTAATTATGAATTCTTATCTATTTATATATATATTGCGAAACAAATATATCATAGATATTCGGCCATAACATTAATAAGTTATGAATTACTTGTTTCATATAAAGATTAATATATAATAATTCATTTGATCCAAATATTGTTCGCTTATATTACTTATATAGAGATCATTTGTTTTGCAGTCATTTGCACTTATCTGTTTTAATTATTCTTATGAAAAACAAACCTTATGATGGCCAAGTAGTATATCTACAATATTTCATCTAATATTCTGTGATTGTGTGCTCTAAAACCATATGTTTGACTGCGATTCACTCCCTTTTTTGAATTCCATTGATTTAATTACATTATTTAAATTAATGGACATATTTTGTGCATATTTTTAAAAATTTACTGAACCTTTTGCAAAATTCTTGGCACTCATTAAAGTGCATCGCATTTCAATGAATTCACACCTGGTTTGTCCCCTCTGGCCATCATTTCTTAAATAATATGATGAAATACTCTTTTCTCCGCATTCTTGACTCTCACCGAATTAAATATTCCCTCTTCTATATAAAAATATGACCATTACTATTAAAACGTAATGATAGGTGTATTTCCAAAAGCAAATAATAAGTTCATTATAATTAATAATAACAGATATTCTCCATTGTATTATAGATTCTCTGTAAAGTTTCATTAATTCTCTATTTATTTGTTGTTTGATTTTAAAAATTGTTTTAAATGAAAGTTTTATTTTTAAAAAATAGATTTTTGTTATTTTAAAATAAGTTCTTTATTCAGTGATTCACTAATTTGTTTGGAAACTATAAAACAGAATATTTTTGTATACTCTGTTAAATATTTATAATTATATCGAAAATTAATGAAAGATTAACCAAAACGAGTAATTGTTTTAATTGTTTTAACTGTTTTTTGTATTGATTTATCTCTCTATCTATTAAGCTATTGTCTAGACTCCAGAGTTTGCTTGTGTTCACTAAACTGCTTATAACTCATCTCTAGAATTACACATTTATTTGAACATTGAATTAAAGACAACAGAATGTACAGTAGTTTTTCTATTCATTTACTACTATTTATATTTTATAACCTGCAATTTTGTTTTTCGTATATTTAAAAAATTATCCGGATAGCTTATTTTTTAAATATTTGCCTTTAAACTATTTGATGAATGAAATACCCCAAGTTCTGTCAGGTATATATGCATATTATAGCAAATGACAATCGCGTCTCACTCTAAGCCCGCTAATGAGAATCGTTTTATAACGATTCTCAATATATCTCATTTGCTATAAGCGTTAAATCAATATATTTTTGCTGTAAGAAAAGCCTAACGTATAGCCTAAGATGAAATTGAAAAACTTGCTTTTTATTTTATAAACATTAATGTAATTGTTAGTCAATTAGTTTTGATTTTTGTTCAAAATTATTATTCATTCGATCAATGTTTTACTTAAGATAATATGAATCGGAGTAAAAATACGCAAATCCTATCTCATTAATCAAAATCCTCAAATTGTGTAAAACCCAAATTAACACTAATGTAGGCGAATTATTTCAAAACTTCAATATTGAATCAGGTTAAGAATTCGAAGATCGAGATTTTAATAATTTAATCATTTTTAAAATCTCTAATTTATGAATCAAAATCTTTAACGCCTAAATGTAAGCTGAACCTATCATACTGTATAACCCATGCGTAAATTTATTCATAAAAATTATATGTTGTCTTCAGATAAGCCGATGCATATCTGACAGAACTTAGGGTATTTAAAGAATATTCATATAAGACATATTAAATATTCATAATCAAAAATATATAAATTATAAATTGTATGTTTAAGTAAAAAAGCCCAAAACTGTGGTTAAGGGACTATACTTTAAGGACGTAAAATCAAAAAAATTGCCACCTGCGGCCCAAATGTCAGAGGAGTATTTTGGCTATACTGCCTGGGAGTATATTGCCTAGCCCTACTTTAATGACTATATTTCAAACAGTGATATATGAATAGATACTTTTTCATAAACATCTCTATCAACAAATTTAATTTTTTATGGATCATCTCGTTATAACACATTCTAAATATTAAGCTAGCTTCTTGAAAAATATGAAGAAAGCGAAATTTCAGTTTATAGAGAGTTATAGCCTAAATAACCCCCTGACTTTGACATAAAGTTTTCAGAATAGAACTTATATTATACTTTTATTAAATTTCTAAACTGATAATCAATATAAACCAGTGATCTAAATTCCTAGTTTTTTTAATTTATTAAAAATTAAAAATATTACCTTAAAACCCTTAAAGACTTCAGAACTTATTTAAATTTAATATAGATTTATATTGTAACATACTCTTTTTGTAGACTAAGTTTTACCATTCTAGTTCACCCCTAAGGACGAATTTTAACAAATTTAAAATTTTAAAAAATTGACTTTTGATATGTTATATAAAATACTCCACTGAGTGTTTTATAACCCAAAAAAATCTTAAATTTTTAGCTAGAAACAATAATTTAAAATAAAATATCTTATATTCCTGAATCACCGTATGGGTCGTAACAACTTTTTCAATTTTGACCTCTTTATGAGCCGACACAATATATACTAAAAAAAGACTACCCCATGGTCAT